>PVHY01030638.1:0-13304 GCA_004024945.1 Uropsilus gracilis
ATTTTTCTTTCTTTCTTTTTTTTTTTTTTGTGAGACTAGATTTGCTGTGTTGTCCGGGGTAGTCTTGAGCCTGCAGACTCAAGCAATCCCAGTTTCAGCCTCCCAGGTAGCTGGGATTACAGGCGCCCGCCACCGCACCCGGCTGCTTTTCTGAGACCAAGTCTCGCTATGTTGCCTGGGTAGTCTCGAACCTGTGAAATCAAGCAGTCCCAGGCCTCTTGCCTCCCAGTGCTTGAACTACAGGCACGTGCCACCATGCCCGGCCTCACTGTTCATTTTTCAATACACACAAGACAGGACAGGGAAGCCACTGCATGTGTGTGAGGGAATGAGGAGCACGTTTGGAGAAGCGACTCACCGCAGCGGCCAGTTGGCTCCTCTGAGGAGGAGGCACTGGGGTGGGCAGCAGAGGACAGTGCCCAGGCCAGAGAGAGGACCGGCTGGCCCGAGCTGCAGTGGGGCACCAGGGGGAGAGAGGCTGAGTTGATGGCTGCCTTGGAGCAAGAGTGCGGGGGGTGGGGGGAGGTTGTGAGGTTTCACCCAGGATCAGTGAGGAGAGCCAGCGTCTCCACAGGAGGGGCGAGGAGCAGCCATGACCTCGGCCTCGAAAGTCTGCTGGGCCTCTGAGAAGGACAAGGCTCTTGCAGACATGGAGCTGCTGCCAGGAGCTGCCCAGTATCTATGCCCTTCGTTCAGGGCCAGAGCACCCTTTGCAGAGCATCAATGTATGGGGAGCCACAGCCCGTACCCAGGTCACCCGAAGCTGTGATGCCTGGGCGGGGGGGTCCTGGGTCCCCTGGGAGTGCTAAGGAAGCCAGTGGGTGGAGGGGGAATCGCAGGGAAGTAAGGAAAGCTCCTTCCTTTTGCTGCCTTTGCTGTGTGGGTCCCTGTTCTCCTTCTGCTCTTGAATCATGAAATACTGTCTTCTGGTGGACCGAGGCTTTTCTGTTGGCTGCAGCTCCGGCTGTTTCTGTTTCCTTTCATTTTTCAGGATCTGCACCTGTGTCCTGAGACGTTCCTGAGGTGCAAGTCTTGGATGGTTTTACCCCTATTTTCATCTATGCATTTTATGTTTTCAGGTCTCAGATCCAAGTCTTTTCTCCGTTTTGAGTTGGTTTTGTACACGGTGCAAGGGAGTGGTCTGGCTTCATTTTTTGGCAGGTAGTGGTCTAGTTGTTCCAGCACCATTTGTTGAAGAGACCATCCTTGTTCCAGGGTATGTGTATTACCCTTCTGTCAAAAATTAGTTGGCCATACACGTGTGACTTTATTTCTGGGCACACAGTTGTGTTCCATTGGTCTGTATGTCCACTACTGGGAATCTACCCAAAGGACTTCAAAACACTCGTTCAAAAGGACACCTGTGCTCAGATGTTTATTACAGCACTATTTACAATAGCCAAGATTTGGAAACAACCCAAATGCCCCCAAACTGACAAATGTTTGCGAAAGCTGTGGTGTATGTACACAGTGGATTGTTACTCATCCATCAAAAGAGACAAATAGGATGCATTTGAGATAACACGGGTGGACCTGGAAGGAATCATGTTAATGGAAATAAGTCAGAAAGAAAAAGATGGAAGCCAGGTGGTCTCATTTATACATGGGATATAGGAAAACACAAGAAAATGTCAAGACAAGCTAACAACAGATCAAAACCATCCAGCTAGGGTGGGGTAGGGAAGGGAGAAATCAGGGAAGGGATGTCAGGAGTGATATGGTGGTGGGAGAACCCCAGGAGATACAATAATGGAAGCAACAAAAATAATAAATTGTTTTTTAAAAAGAATGGTGAAATACACTAACAGGAAGGTATATCCTTTTAGCTGGCTTTATGCAGTTGGTGGCAGTAAGGATATTTGCCATGTTGTGCATCCGTCCCCCACCATCACCCTCCGATATTGGGGCAAAATAGAGCAGAAGCCTACAACCAACAAGCCAAAGGGGAAAAAGCAGCACTTTTAAAAGACAGATTCTTATAGGTTCTTACCACCTGCACGTAGCAGTTGCCACTGAGATGCACTTTAACAACAGGGTTTTATTAACAAGGAAAATTAACCAGAAAAACAGAAAGTCAAACAAAAACTCCTTCAAGCCATACATGGCCAGTATCTTAGCCCAGTCACCATTTTCAGTCCCAAAGGTTCCAAAGACATGTGTCCAAGATGGTGCCCTGTGCCCCTCCCAGACTGAGGCAGGCACTCTGCAAAGTCCAGTTGTTCTCTGGCACCTTCTCTTGGCCTCTTCTCTCTCCAGCATTTCAAGTTGTAGCTTCTCCAAGGCTCTTCAAACTTTTCCAACAAATGCTGATGCAAAATCAGCTTTCCACATCCTTGGCTTTCCCAGGTACCAGCTTTCCAGGCCACCTTGCTGTGGCTCCATGTGCCTCTTTCCCAGGCAGCATCTGGCCATTCCCCAGGCCTGCCCTCAGCAGCCCCGGTCACCCCCGGCCTGCCGTTCTGGCCTCCGACTCCTCACCAGCTACGTCTATGCCAGCCCCTCTCCCACCATGGTTCCACCATGGTTCCCCCTCCCCCCCCAGCTCACTTCTCTGGCATCTTCTTCCTGGTCACTCAGGCTACTCTACTGGCCTGACATTCTCATGTCTCCCACGTGACACTGTTTCGTCTTTTTATCTGCTCTTTTCACGCTTCTCGCTTCCTCTCTGTCTCTCAGACCCTCCTGCCAGGGCAGGATGGCGCCTATACAGCATTCAACTGCATCACTCCCAGAGGCTCCCGCTGCCAGTCCATCTGGTCCAGCCTAGTCACCCCACATCACATCCAGCTCCATAATGTTCCCGTCTGGCAGAAGTGACGCTCCACACCTGTTAGCCCAGCTCTAGTCCTGTGGTGGTGGCTGCTGCACTTTCCACTAAGACCCAGCATGCAGGGTCTTGCCTCAGGGGAGCTGCAGCACCCATTGCGTCTGGCGGGGCCCAGTGTCCTCCCCGAGGCTCAGCCATGCTGCGGCCCATCAGGTTCTCACTGCTTGTAAAGCTGAGGAGCATCAACCAGGCAGTTCCCTCATCTCGTGTGTCCCTCACTCGACGGACACGCCTTGTGCCCACCGCTTGCCCGCTGGAGACCTGCAGCTGGGAATGTGGCTGTGCAAAGCTACGCCCGTGCAGTCAGGATCCTGCCTTCTCTCTTCTTGGTTCGAGTTCCAGACGTGCCCTTGGCAGAGCCGGTGTGACGCTGCTGTGTTTCAGAGTTTCAGGATCAGCCACGTTCTTCTCCCCGGCGCCTCCCTCGTTTCCCAGCCTCTCTAGCCGCGTGCTGGAATTTCCGTGTATCTGCGTCCTTCCAGCCAGCTCTGCTCGAAGGGGGTTTGATGCTCAAATCAACTCTCTTGATGCCTTTGAGGTGCTGTGTTTGAGTGTCCCTGACACCCCTGTTGTGCTTCAATGCAATGGTGAAAGGACGTGAGTAAGGAGGGTGCAGAAGAAGCCAGGCTGATACCGGGTGGCAAAGAGTTGGCACACGCCAAAAACAATGTCTTCAAGCACATGGAGATAAGCTCTGGCTAACTAATGCTGGTAAGATGATCAGGACTGCCGGGCACGGTGGCTCGTGCCTGTAAGCTTCAGCCTATGAAGCAGCCTGGGCTAGGAATCGCGATTCGAGTCCTGCCTGGGGCCTGTAGCGAGACCTAGTTCCAAAAAAATACCTGGGCTTCCTGTAATCCCAGCTACTTGGGAAGGTGAGGCTGGCGATCGCTTTAGTCTGTGGTACCCCGGGCAATGAGAGCCTGCAGTTCCACGGGCAAAAATAGCGAGACCTAGTCTCAGAAAAAAAAAAAAGATGATCAGGACTAAGGATTTTTAAACAATCTGAAAACAAACTTTAAATAATGTTTTTAAAAAAGGTTTTAAGACCATGTTAAAGTAATTAAAGTTTTACTTCCATGTTTCTTTTTGCAGTAATTAAAAAATCACTTTGTTAAAAATAAATTCGTCTGCACTCTGAGAGTCTTGCTTTAGCTTAAGGTTTTGGTTAAAAGGCTGGGGATGGTTAAAAAAAAAAACCCACAGAAGTACAAAAAAGGGTAAATTGAGGCAAACTAGTCTAAAGTTTAAATTGTGTTTCTAAGTTTTTCTTTTTTTAGGTCTGAAAGGGGGAGAAGGCTGAGAGAAGCTGGTAGTTGATTTTTGCAGACCAATAGTAGGTGAACAGTAAAGCTGCTAATTAACTGCTTAGAGCTGCTTCCTAGAGAAAAGCAGGCAGAGGTATTTTAAGTTCAAGTCAAAAAGTCTTTTTTTTCCTTTCCACCTGGTTTCAGGGCGAGTAGATTCAAGACAAGTCTTCACTGCTAGGCTCCCGGGCGAGGGTGGGGACCCTGGTGCTGAGGTCAGTGAAGTCCCATTTAGACTGAGGAGGTGGTGGCTTTCATAGGGGCAGGAACCAGGAATGGGTTTAGGTCTGAGGATCACAGTTTTTTCTGCTGGTGTGGTGGGCCAAGTTGGCGGCCAGGGTGGGTAAGGTGGCTCAGTGGATGAGGCTGAGAGGTGGAGTTTGGTGAGTGAGGCTGACAGGAGTTTCGCTGATAGCCTGAGGGTGACATTTGGGTTGGGCAAAGTCCACTGGGAAGTTGTTTAGCATCTTTTATTCTCTCAAGGGTGGAGACTCCCAGTGCTTCTAGTGGACTGGACTTTGCAAAGGCGCCCAGTACTGGATGGATCAGGAACCTATGTCTGTGTAAACACTGGGCCTCGCCTTTTTGGAAAGCTGGAAAGTGCTCCTTTTCCAGAATTTGTTTGCACAGAGGGACTGTTGAACAGGTCCATGTCTCCCTAACTCCACCCACCTGAAAAGCCTACTCCCTAGGCTTGTTTTCACTTCCATTTGAAATGCAGACTTTCAAGATGGGCTTCCTTTAACAGGCAGAATGTTTGAGGACTTTGTTAATTGGCTCTGGGCCTTGGAAATCCCAGGAGCTCATAGGAGCTCATACCCCACTTTGCACATCTGAGGAAACCCTTCTGGCAGGCAGGGGTGGATCTTGTCCCAAAGCACAGAGGGCTGTCCCCTCCCACCAGCCTCCTCCCTGCCCCACCCTCCCCAACCCTGCAGGTGGCTCAGGAGAATGGATTTTCCTGGGTGGAGGAAGTTAGCCTGGATCTATTCCAGCTCCTGCTAATAACTTAGATGAAGTGGCTAACACTTCTGCTCCTCAGGCAGCTTCACCCCCACCCTGACGCTTTCTCTCCAGGGATATCTGGGCTCCTCTCAGTACCTAACCTCCCGCTCGAGCCCCTTGGGCACAGACCTTGCCAACAGCTGAATCTGAGTTGACTCCTTGGGAATCGTGTTTCCGGATGTGCATGGAAGCCAGGCCCCCTTATCCACGTCTCCCTGGCGGAGTCCTTGTGGCCGGTGGGGTGTGTCCGGAGGACTGCCCCTCCCGCTTGCAGGGTTGAGCCTATGGCAGTGTGAGCATGTGTGAGCGTGCGAGCGTGTGTAAGTGTGCATGTGTGTGAGCATGACCGTGTGGCGAGCGTGTGTAAGTGTGCATGTGTGTGAGCATGACCGTGTGTGAGCATGTGAGTGTGGGTCAGTGTGGTGAGTGTGTGTGAGTGTGTATGAGTGTGTGAGCTTGTGTGTGTGTGAGCTTGTGTGAGCGTGTGGGTCAGCGTGGGTGAGCATGGGTCAGTGTGGGTGAGTGTGGGTGAGCATGGGTGAGCACGCTCCCGCTCACTTGACATCACACATGTGCCCGAGCTGCGGCTTAGCTGTGAAGGGGACTCAGTCGTGTCTCTGTAAGGGAATCCCAGCCTGGACTCAGGCCCTGCGTCCCTGAGATGATCCAGACAACTTTCCCCGGAGGTGCTGGGAGCCAGGGCCGGGAACCCGACCGGCTGGAGCCAGCCCAGCCTGGTTTGCTCCTGCGCGGCTGCGCTGGTCAAGCCGTTTCCTGAAACACGAGAGCTGGGGTGCAGCTTCCCCCGAAGCTGGAACTGGGGCTATTGGCAGCCCCCCTTCCCCCTCCCCCCCCTCCCCCCCAACAGGTGTCTACTTTGAGGCCCTGGTGCTCCAGCCACAAGGCCTGAGCCCTCACCCAGCTGGGGGCGCCAGCTTGCTGCCGGAGGGGAGCGTGGCCAGCGACTCTCATGTCCTCCTCCCTGTGTCCCCTGCCCCTGTCCCTGCTTCCTGGCTGCGGGGAGCGTCCAGCTCCACAGTTCCAACGCTGACGTCCTGCGGCAGGAAGCTTTAGTCTCTGGCTTCCTTCCCCTCCCCTCCTTCCTGCTTCTCCAAGGTGGCCGGGGTGAGGCTGCCATGCTGGGCCTCGGTGCCGGCCCAGCGGGGGGGGGGCAGTGGCGAGACTGTCGGACGCGTGAGGCAGCGCTTAGTGATCTATCTGGACATGCTCAGGCTTCTCAGGGCTTTCCCAGCGGGCCTCGCGTTGGTTGGCAGCGAGGTTGCCCATTCCCAGACGCTCTTGAAGGGGGGCCGCTGGTGCTGTGTCCGGACAGAGCTCACTCTGCCCCCTGAACACCCCCCCTACCCCTGCACCCCCTGCTCGTGGCCTCGGAGAAGGGTTCCAGGCAGTGGAAAGCTTCCCAAGAGAAGGACCTTGCCTTACAGGACCCCTTGACACACTTTCTTTGCTGAAATGTGGGGGGCTTTGAGACTCCCATGACTCCAGCCTTCAGGCTGCTGGGTCACCTCTGTTTCTTGAGCTCAGGAAGTTGGGGTTCAAGGCTGGGGGGTGTTTGGTTGAGACCACAGTCCCCAGCTACCTTTGGTCCCAGGAGGATATTCTGAGCAGCAGGAGCTGATCAATTATTCACCTGTGTGTGAAGTCAGGGAGAGAGGGACGGCCAGGCACTATAGCCAATGTTGCCACCTTGTGAGCTGCTTGGAAAGGTTTGGGGGGGCATCAGCTAGGAGAAGCCGGTGCGACCCAGAGAGGAGCCCCAGCTCAGAGAGGAACCCTCAGTTGGATCTTCCTAGTGTCTTATATAACTGAAATGTTTTCCTCCCTAAGTTTATTTTGTGACTTTTTTCATGTGATGCAGTCAATTGCTGCTTTCGTGCTTTAAACTCTTTATTTGGTCATAAATGCACAGGCCACAAAATTTAAAAGGTCCCAGAGAACATACAAATGACCAACAGGCATTTGAGAAAGTGTTTCACATCACTAACAATCAGGGAAATGCAAATCAGAACCACATTGAGATATCATTTCACACCAGTAAGAAGGACCCATAGCAAAATAAGGGCAACAACAAGTGCTGGTGTGGATGTGGAGAGAAAGGAACACTTTTGCACTGCTGGTGGGATGCAAACTGGTCCAGCCGCTGTGGAAAGCTGTATGGAGGGCCTCAAACTACTGAACATGGAGCTACTATTTGATCCAGCCATCCCACTGCTGGGAATCTACCCAAAGGTTTTAAAAATTCTAATCCAAAAGGACACCTGTACCCGGATATTTATTGCAGCTCTATTTTCAATAGCCAGGAGATGGAAACAACTCAAATGCTCCAAAACAGACAAATGGATCAGAAAGCTGTGGTCCATATATACAATGGAATATTATCCATCAATAAAAGAAGACAAACATGTCATTCTCAGCAGCATGGATGGAGCTAGAAGGAATCATGTTAGTCGAAATAAGCCAGAAAGATAAAGAGAAATACTGGATGTTCTCACTGATAGGAGGAATACAGGGACAACAAACAAACAAAAGGACAAGTTTAATTTAAAACTAGCAGCAGACTTGAAGCACAGAGCAAGAGGGAGAAGGGGAGGGATGGGCACAAGAGTTTAAGAGGTTCATGGATAAGGTGATGGGGAACCTTGGAGTAGACAGTGATGTAATGTGTGTGTGTGTATGTGTGTGGTGCAACCGAAAATATAATTAATAAAAAAATTAAGCTAGGTTTAGCAATGATAGTATTTTTACCTTAATTTAAGACTTCGTAGCAGGTCAAAACGTGTTCAGGGGGCCCTACCCTAACCCACCCATCCACTTGCGGGCATCCTTGACCTTTCAGATGTGAACCCACTTCCTACCATTCCAGCAAGTGACCTGTGGATTCTGGGGTGATTTGGGATGATATATTCCATGTGACAACACAACGCTTGACAGCAGCGTTGGCTGCACTTAGCTAAGCTCTTGTGTGGTCTTGGTGGATGCCACAGTATCTCCCGTCACGCATCCTTTCTGGTCTGTACTGTCATCCCCGGCTCCGTCCCTGAGACACTTTTAAAGTATCTTTCACTACCATAGTGGCTCCTGCCCTTCCTGTGCACGGTGGTGTCTTGTTACTGTCTCTTACTGTCTTCCCTCTGGTCTGCATGCAGGCAGGATGGGGCCTCAGCAGGGGGTGGGGGGTGGGAGGCAGTAGAGGCCTGGTCCGTGGCTGAGGCTGCACCCCCAGAGGTAAGCACAAGCGCTATCTTCCTGAAAACACCTTATTTTTAGTGCTATGCTTCCCCGTTGCCATGGCTACTGGCCAGCCACATATGTCATCGTGGTCAGCAGAGGAGTAAGAAAGTCCAGGTTCTCTTTTTAGAGCCGGGGCAGGAAGCACCATCTGCGACCTGTCGGCCTCCTTCCATCAGCCAGCCTGGCACAGCCTCCCCGCCCTGGGATCTCCCCTGGGAGAGCAGCTTGTTGTGCCAGCCACCTTCGCCTGAGAGATGGGCAGAGTGTGGACACACACATGGGAGAGGAGTGGGGGTTTGGGGGTTTCCGTTAGCTGCTCCTCATACATTTCCGTTGATGGGCCATGAAGGGGGGTGTACTGCTTCCAAAGACCTTGTTCCTGCTAGGAAGAGCTGGAGGAGGGAGCGGGAAGCATCTGCAACAACATATGCTGGATTCTTCTCACTCTCAGTGACAGTGACTGACGCATCTGTGAGTCCCGTGTACACGTTCCGGTGCAGCTGGCAGTTGGGGGTGGGGGGTTAGGGAAGTCAGTGCATGCCGGGCAGAGGACAGGCTATGGATGTGGCCCCAAAATGGCACTTGTCACTGTGACACTGCAGCAGCGTCTTCTGGTCCATCACCCCGCAGCCGCCAGCCCAGAGCTGCTCTTTATTTGGTTGTTTGCTTTTTATTTTTTATTTCTTTTTTTTGAAACTTGTATTTTTTTGATTTTATATATTTTACCCTGAGGTTCTCCCATCACCTTATCACCCCTGTGAACCATCTTAATATCTTGTGCCCCCCTCCCCCAATTTTACCTCCTCCCCCACTCTTGCTCTGTGTTTCAGTTCTGTTGGCAGTTTTAAACTTTTCTTGTCTGTTTGATTGTTTGTTTTCCCTCTATCCCGCATATAGGTGAGACCACCCCGTATTTCTCTTTTTCTTTCTGGCTAATTTCTGCTAACATGGTGCCTTCCAGCTCCATCCATGTTACTGAGAATGACATAAGTATGTCCTTTTTGATGACTGAGTAATATTCCACCATGTACACAGACCACAGCTTTCTGATCCATTCGTCTGTTTGGGGGCATTTGGGTGGTTTACATGTCCCTGCAATTGTGACTGGTGCTGCCATAAACATCCGGGTGCAGGTGTCCTTCTGAATGAGTATCTTGGTGAACTCTGGGTAGATTCCCAGCAGTGGGATCGCTGACTTGAATGGAAGCTCCATGTTCCATCATGTGAGGGTCCCTGCACAGCTTCCATAGGTCTGCGTTTTCCTCCCTGAGCAGCCGTCTCACGTCACAAAGGCCCATGTGAGAGAAACGGGTTTGCTTTCCAGCCTCTGGCAGAACCAGCTTTCCCGTTCCTTCCTCCTGCTCCAAGGAAGGGCTGGCTGTGAACAGCGCTGCCTGTAGCTGCCGGGGAAGGAGAGCCAGCAGGACACCCCTCGAAGGCCACTGTCCAGCTGCGCCTCGTGAATTCTGAGGCCAGGCCCAGCCTGAGCCATGGCTGTCCCGGTTCTGCCTCGTTCGTTCCTGAGCCATCGAAGCCGCGGCCTGGCTGGGCAGGCAGGGAAGGGTGGGCGGAGCTGCGGGAGTGGGAGGATGAGCCACGACCTTCAGGCCACCGTGCAGTGGCTCCAGCCAGCTTGCTGCCCGCAGTGCTCCGCTGGGGCAGAGCTGGGTCTACCAGAGTGTGACCATCTGGGGTGGACCCCGGGCTCCAGGGTCCCCCAGACCTGCGGGAGGCCTCAGGCTGGTGCTGTGGGGAGGCCTCGCCAGGGGCGCTCGTGGCCGGGCTGCTGTGAGCATGTCCAGCTCCCCGCTGCCCTCCGTGACCGTCCCCTGCAGTGGGCACGCGGCCTGGCCCGAGCCTGTTGGCCTGTCGAGGGAGCCAGGTGAATGGCGCAGCTCCCGGCCCAGTTCTCCAGGGCGCGGGGCTCGACCTCGGCTTCTCCCTGCTATGCCAGATGCCCGCCTCAGGGGGTACCTGTCTTGGGGGTGCCTGCTTTGGGGTGCCTATCTCAGGGGTGCCCGTCTCAGTGGGGGCCCTTCTCAGGGTGCTCTTCTCTGGGGGAATCTATCTTGGAGGTGCCCGTCTCAGGGGTGCCTATCTTGGGGGTACCCATCTCAGGGGTGCCCGTCTCAGTGGGGGGCCTTCTCTGGGTGCTCTTCTCGGGGGGAATCTATCTCGGAGGTGCCCGTCTCAGGGGTGCCCATCTTGGGGGTACCCATCTCAGGGGTGCCCGTCTCAGTGGGGGCCCTTCTCAGGGGTGCTCTTCTCGGGGGGGGAGCCTGTCTCGGGGGAGCTTGTCTTGGGGTGCCCGTCTCAGGGGTGCCTGTCTCAGGGGTGCAGGTCTCAGGGGTACCCATCTCAGGGGTGCCCATCTCAGGGTGCCCATCTCAGGGGTGCCTGTCTTGGGGTGCACGTGTATTCCTGCCTCCTGTGTCCCAGCTGGTGTCTGGCAGAGCCCCTTGGTGAGTGCGGTGGGGTCACCTTGAGAATGCTGTCTCGGCCTCCCAACGTGTGACCCCTGAGGGCACCGAGGTGACCCACTGGTGATGCTGTCTGTGTAGAAGTAGCTGCTCTGGGGCTTCTGCTTCTCAGCATCTCCTGAGCCCTTTCGAGCTCTGAGGTGGAGAGCCACGTGTGAGATCTGGAAGCTTGGGGAACCGGCGCTGCTCCCAGACAGCCATGCAGAAAAAGCCCTTTCTTGCTCATGGCGGGATCCTGCCTTGGGGACCCCGTTCCCCACGGATGGAGCTGCGGCTTATCGCTGCCATTTCCCAAACAGCCACTCCTGAGCCAGAACCTCAGCCAAACAGCTTCCTCACGCCCCGCGAGGCCGGGACGAGGCTGGGGCGACCCGCTTGTCTTGGGGTTTATGGGTCATTGTCCGACCATTTATGGATTTATGGGCCATGTGTCCCTCTCTGAAGACAAAATGGCAGTTATTGCTTTTGTCCCCAACCTCGAACTGGGCCACTTCGGCCTTTTTCTTGCCTCCGCCATCTCCCAGCCTGCTTCCTCCTTCCCCGTCTCCCCCTCTCCCATCAGACGTGAACCCACCTCACGTAGAACCACCTCAGGCCCCCACCCCAGGACATTCATGAAAGACTGCCTGAAGGACGGGTAGGGGTTTTCTTTCACTTGTAGTTTTTCTTTTTTTATGGTGATTTATTTTATGTAAATGGTTTCACACACATATATTGTTTACATCGTCCTCTACCCCAGCTTCTCCTACCACCTTGTCACCCATGAGCCATCATCTTCATCTCTTATGCCCCGAGTTCCAACCTCCCTCCCCTTCCTTGCTTTATGCTTCAGTTCTGCAGTCAGTTTGTTAGTTATACCTTTTTCTTGTCCTTGTCTGTTTTCCCTCCACCCTACCTACAAGTGAGGCCACCCCGTGTTTCTCTTTTTCCTTCTGACTGACTTCCACTAGCATGATTCCTTCTAGCTCCATCCATGTTGCCACAGATGACATACGTTAGTCCTTTTGATGGCTGAATAATATTCCATCGTGGACTTAGACTGCAGTTTCCTGGCCCGTTCATCTGTGTTGGGGCATCTGGGCTGTGTCCAGTGTCTTTTCCCTGTCCTCCTGGAAGGTGACCCCAGTTTTCCCTGCAGAGAGAAAACCAGTCATGAGCTTTTAGTCCTTCCAGGTGAGGGGGGTGATCTCCAACTGCCTTTCAGGTCTCACAGGGATAACCTCAACCTTTGCTGGGGGCCGAGACAGCCGTGCACAGTGCTGCGGAGGGATCTGTTGAAGGGGCAGTCAGTGCCCTCGGAAGCTGGGCTGTGCTTCTTCTGCTCCCCTGTGGCCCTTGCTCTGTGGTGCTGATAAGTGACCCGAATGTCCCTGCTGGCTAGGGGTCCTGAGCTGGGTTGGAGTCGTCCCAGAGCTTCAGCACCTCAGGCATTTCACGGCTGCATGGGGGCAGCTGTGGTGTTGTGACAGTGCTGGACAGTGTCTGCTAAGTGACTGTGCTCGGCCTGCGCTGTGCTGTGACCCTCGGCGGGGCTGGCCCTGCGGGCTCGGTGCCTGGGAGAATAGCTTCCGGTGCTTGGAGGGTCTGGAGCGGTCCTGTGGCTGGCAGCACCCCCTGACCTGCATGTCTGCCCTGGGCCCTCTCAGCTGGAAGCAGGTGCTGGAGGATGGGTCGGACGGGTCGGACGGTGCTGGCCTGTCAGCTCTTGCCAGCTCTGGTGCCCGTGGGCAGCTTGACCCCACCTGGCTCCCTGCCCACTCTGCGTCCTTGCGTTATGGTGGCCTTGGGGCTCTCTGTCTGCAGTCCCAGGAGACGCCCTAAATTTATTCTGAACTTGTAAATGTCCTGTTTTCCCCCCCAAAGTGGGCACAGGGTGGTGCCATCCTGATACTTGAAGATGGGATGTTCTCTCTCTCCCTGTCTCTCCCCCTGTCTCTCTCTCTCTCCTCCTCCCTCCCTCCTTTGCTCTCCCCCCCTCACCCTCCTCCCCCCTCCCCAAATAATGTTTTTCTTCTTTAATTCTCTCCGTATGATAATCCCTGTGGCCATTTTGAAATTTTGAAATTTAATTTTTCCCTCCTATAAGATTCATAGGAAGGCCAGGCACGGTGGCGCATGCCTGTAAGCAGCAGCCTAGGAAGTCACAGCTGGGGCCAGGGATCGCAGTTCGAGTCCCGCCAGGGGCACGTAGTGAGATCTAGTTCCAAAAAAATAGCTGGGCGTGGTGGCACGCGCCTCTAATCCCAGCTGCCTAGAGGCTGAGGTTGGGGATCGCTTGAGTCCATGGTACCCTGGGCAATGTGAGCCTGCAGTTCCATGGGCAAAAATAGCGAGACCTGGTCTCAAAAAAGAAAAAAAGATTCACAGGAAAACTTGACTCAGCGAAGCCATCTATTGCTGGCGGCGGGGGGGGGGGGGGGGGGGGGGGGGGGG
>PVHY01030639.1:0-13226 GCA_004024945.1 Uropsilus gracilis
GGGGGGACACACGACACGTCTATCTGAGGTCTCCAAGCACCCTCTCCCTAGAGACACTGGCAAGAAGCCAGCGCCCCTTGGCCCAGGAGGGAGGGTCTCCCGGCCTCAGAGCAGCCCCTGACGGCCTCTCTCCCCCAGGCCCCAAGCAGGATGCCGAGGCGGCGCAGCGCTTCATCCTGGACATGTACACCGGCATGTACGCGCGCTGCAACGACGGCGCCGACGGGGCCCGCAAGGGCGCGCGCTCCCGGCGACTCTTCAGCCACTACACGTGCGCCACAGACACGCAGAACATCCGCAAGGTCTTCAAGGACGTTCGGGACACGGTCCTGGCCCGCTACCTGGACGAGATCAACCTGCTGTGACCCAGACCCTGACGCCTTGGGCACGCTGCGCATGGACCCGTGGCCTTGCGCGGGGCGGGGGGGCCTGGGGCTCCTTGGCGCTGCAGCCCCTGGCCATGAAGGGGAAGGACTGCGGAGGAGTCTGGAGGCCAGAGGGCCGGTCCCCACCCTCTCTTCTCTGCCCTCGACGGACCTCCCGCTCCCGCTCCTCCCCCTCGCCCTCCCTGGACCCAGGTTCCCCCCCAGAGGCGCACTCGGCAAGTCTGGATGCCAGGGTGGAAGGACAGAGGAAGAGAGCAGGGGGCGTCCACGTGGGTGGGTAAGTCCCACCTCCAGGTATGGCCACTCGCCGGCAGGGGTCTGGGAACCCAGAAGGGCGAGGTGCTGGGGACCGGTTTAGGGACACAGGCTCTGACGCCCCCTAGCGGACAAAAGCGGGCACCGCCAAGCCTGAGGCCTCTCCTCGGGAAGGGGGCGAAGAGATGCCAGAAAGACACTGTCCTTGGCAGAATCTCGCAGCTCCAAATGTGTCCAGCCCTGGGCTGCAGCTAGGGAAACCGAGGCCCACGAGCAAATCCCTTGTTCCCAGGCGGGGGCGCTGCGCGCGCTGCATCTCACAACCTTCTGTATTTATTTCCTCACCTGCGGAGCCCTAGTGGGGAAGACATTAAAGAAACGAGTTTCTGTAGACCTCTGATTTCTTTGGGGTGCCCTGTTTATCCTCTCACGGCCCCTTCTCTGGTCACTTGTCTCAGAAGGAGGTAGCCATAAGGGGGAGAAAGGAAAACCCTGGAGGTCGTGTCTAATCTCGACTGGGGGTGGGAGGGGTGGGCACCCCCACTCAACATTCCAACAGCAACCACCACCCACTCGTGGTGTAGATGAAGAAGATGGGTCGCTCCTCTGCCACCAGCTGGTCCCCCAGCACCTTCCATGCAGCCCCAAGTAGCCCCTCCCCCCTTTCCGATGAGAGCACCGCCCTGCAGAGAAACGGAGTCATTTGACGGAGGCCACACAGCTGGAGGTGGCAGAGTCAGGATTCTGTTCATTCGTTCAACACTTTATTTTTTTACCTTTTAAAAAATAAACTATTTTCCAGATGTTCTGGATTTACAGACAAATTGTGACCCTCATTCGGCGTTGAGCTCTAACACTGTACCTAAAAGCCTCATTAGGAACATCTTGCATTGTGTGTGCATTGTTTACCATCAGTGGACAAGTAGCAACACATCCCTCTGTCCGTATTTGATTCAGATTTGGCTAGTTTCCCCCTAATGTCCTTTCTCTGTCCCAGGATACCCCCCCCCCCGGAACCCGGGTCACACATGTGACCTGTCTTCGGGCAGCCCTTGGTTCTGCTGGTTTCTCTGGCTTTTCTTGTTTGTCATAACCGTGTTCAGTTTCGGTGCAGTGTTAGTCAGGGACCGGTTAGTGCTTTGGGATTTGCATACCAGAGCGCCACAGGTGGGGGCCTGAGACAGCAAGCTTTCTCCTTGTTCCGGAGGCCACAAGTCTGTGTCTGCAGATCCCTGCTCCGTTTGCAGGCTCTCTGCTGGGGTCTTGGCAGCTCTGCAGCTCTCGGTGGCGCCATTCAATCCTTGCTTTTGGCCACACCCCTCCCACCTTCGCGGCTGGCTTCCTCTGTTGAGTCTGTGTCCCAATTTTCCTTGTATGAAGATGCTGATCCTATTAGATGAGGCCCCCATGGTGAGCACATCCTCATCTAATAGGATCAGCATCTTCATACGAGGATCATAAATGCAATGTTTCTGTTCCCAAGTAAGTCCATGATTAGTAGAAATGATAGGTTTCAGGGAGCAGGACCATGCAGGTGACGTGCCATCTTCACCATAGCCGACTTGTCGCAATGAACATTGACCTGAACCACCTGGCTGAGGTCATCATTCAATGTTTCTTAAAGTGTTTTTTGTTTGTTTGTTTGTTTTTAGAGACCAGGTCTCACTATGTTGCCCGGGGTTGTCGCCAACCTGTGGACTCAAATGATCCCCAGCCTCCCAGGTAGCTGGGATTACAGGTGCGTGCCACCACAGCTGGCTAAAGTTTTTTTAATTGTGGAAAATTTCAAACCTGTCAAAGCAGGGAGACAAGGTAGGGCTGAGTTAGACTGTTATGGGCCTTTTGTGAACCTCTTTGTTCCATAAACAAATTGGGAAAATAGGTTTTTTACAACTGTTGGTAGAAAGATAAATTCAATTCAGATTGAGCTCATCGTTACATATTCATAATGATTGTATTCATCTTCTTTTGGTCTTAAAAAGAAACCAAAGCATTTCCATAGACCCCCTCAAAGTGTGGTGGGTCTAGATAAGTTGGTTTTGAGCCCAGTAGATTCCAAAATTAATCTCATCTATGAGTCCCCACCCAGCCCTCCATCCTTGTCACTTCTGCCCATCTTCATCATCCCCTGTGTCATACCATCTCGCTGATATATACTTCAGGGCAGCCTTCAAACATACAAAGGTTCCCTTAAAGTCGGGCATGATGGCGCATGCCTATAAGCGGCAACCTAGGAAGCCACGGCCGGGGCCAGGGATTGCAGTTCGAGTCCCACTGGGGGAACATAGCAAGACCTAGTTCCAAAAAAATATAGCTGGGCGTGGAGGCGCGCACCTGTAATCCCAGTTACCTGGGAAGCTGAGGCTGGGGATGGCTTGAGTCTGTGGTACCCCGGGCAACGAGAGCCTGCAGTTCCACGGGCAAAAACAGCGAGACCTGGTCTCAAAAAACAAACAAACAAAAACACACCAAAGGTTCCCTTGTAAAAAGTATAACCATCATGTATCAGAATCACACCTAAAAAGCATCCCCAGTGATTTCTAAGTATTAAATATCCAATCGATGTTCAACTTTTTCCATTCGTCTCGCAAATGCCTTAAAAAAACCCTTTTATCTTGCAATAGTTTTAGATTCACAGAAGAGGGGAAGCTGGGCGCCAAGTCCACCCAGCTTCCTCTGATAGCATCCTGGCGCCCATACACAAGCCGGGTGACTGACATCGGGCGATTGACATCAGCAATAAACCTACTGACAAACCCACAAGGTGTGTTAGACGTCGCCGTTTTCCCTTCCAACGCGCTTCTCCCAGTCCCACAATGCACTGCGGCACTGTCATCTCTGGTGACTCTTGGGTTTTGTCTGACATGACATTTTTGCGGACTACGGCCCCGTTATTTTGTGGGACGTCCCTCGACTTGGTTGATGCTCATGACTTGAGTGATGTCATGCGTTTCTGGCCAGAATCCCGTAGGGTTGATGCTAGATCCTCCTCGGAACGTAACTGAAAATGTGTCATCACCGATGATCCCATGCAACAGTGTTATCTCTGACGTTTGCTGTTTCAGGATACAAACCAAGCCCGCCTGTGGCATCTCTTGCGTTTCTTCGGATCTGTCACCATCTCCCAGTCTTCTCCCAGTGCCGCTTTTGTTTGTTAGTTTGTTTTGAGACTAGATCTCACAATGTTGTCCAGGGTAGTCCGGATCCCGTAGACTCAGGCGATTCCTAGCCTCAGCCTCCCAGGTAGCTGGGATTATAGGCGTGCACCACCACACCCGACTGCTTTTTCAAGACCAGCTATGTTGCCCGGGGTAGTCTTGAACCGGTGAAATCAAGAGATCCCAGGCCTCTTGCCTCCCAGTGCAAGGATTACAGGCACATACCACCTTGCCCAGTCTGTGCCGCTCGCTGACGAGACCTACTGGCATTTGTCTGGGAGTTTCCCAGCCTCCTGATGGTGTGGGCTGCGTTCCAGGTCCCAGGTGTCCATTAACAAAGGCCTCTGTCCTCTGTAAGCCTCATGAATTGATCTTTCTAGAAATTTGAGTGGATTTTGTAGGTGGTGCTGTGAGTTTCCACCAGAAGATATACAGCATTCTCTCTCTCTCTCTCTCTCTCTCTCTCTCTCTCTCTGACTTTGTTTTCTTCTCTTTGGCAGACACACAAAAACATAACATTTCGGCTGTCCTCACAATTTCAAATTGTTGGATGGATTTGGCATCCTCAGTTTGATCCATCCTTCATGTATTTCCCTCGAGAGCTTGTCTTCAAAAGGTCTTAGCAGCCATTGATGGGCTGCAAATATAGTGACTTCTAGTACTTTAATTTCATCTGCATTTGCTGTCTAGTATCTTTCTATGAAATGCTCATCCAAAAGAAATGAAAGCAGGGTTTTGCGGAAATAATTGTACCTTGTTTTCGTAGCAGCGTGAATCATGCTAGCTAAGACGTGCAGCAGCCTGAGTGTTTATGAGCAGATGAATGGATACATATGTGCTAGTCCACGACCACATGGAATATTACTCAGCCTTGAAAAGGAAGGACAGTGTGACACCAGCTACAGCATGGATAGACCTTCAGGGCATGATGCTCAGTAACACAAACCAGACACACAAGGACATACAGGGCGGTTTTCCACTCATGGGAGGTCCCAGAGGAGTCACAGCCACAGAGACAGGAAGTAGAGGGTGGAGGCTCGGGCCTGGGGGAGGGGCTTGGGGTTAGTGTTTAACGGGAACAGAGTTTCAGCTGGGGAAGATGAGAGCGCTCTGGAGCTGGAGGGGAGAGAGATTGCACAATGGCATGAATGTGGTAAAAGGACATGGTCAACATGGTCAACTTCCATATATGTTAGCACAGATGAAGATAATTTAAAAAATGTAATGTGATTTAAAAACCTCTCCCCATCAAGTAATTGGTTACCCAGAATGAAAGACTGTAGGAAAGACGGGATCCAGGCCCAGCGCTCACCTTCTATTTAGTGCCTTTCAGGAAAACAGCTAGTTCCCCAATAGCTACTAAAATCAACACACTTTTCTCTTTGTGTCACTATGAGCTCATTCATAGACGCGGATCTGAGTGTCGTCTCCTACTGCAAACTTAAGCTTTCCATATCCCCTCTGGGTTGTTTCCCCTCCGACCAGGGGGAACTGACTTGAACAGCCTCCTGGACTCATTCCAGGGTTCTCAAGCCATCTTAGGAGTGGAAGCTTCCTGTGGATCCTGTTCTCTTCCCAACCTCCCAACCCAGCCGGCATGCAGTCACCTCTCCAAGGAGCCCTGCCTGCTTTGACGGTGTTGTTGCTGAGAGAATACAAAATTGGGAAGTTCACATTTTCTTCACTTTTCATTTTGAAAACTTTCAAACCTACAGAAGTTGCGACACCCACACGATGGCTCCCCTCTACCTCCATCTACCCTGGTGGTCATGACTCCCTGCTCTGAGCCTGTGTAATAAGGTTTCCTTGGCACACACGTCCCCTGTCCCCTGGGGTACATGTCACCCTGCTCCCAAGGTTGAGAAGTTTCCACAGAGCTGGTCTTGTTGCAAAGCAGAAAATAGTTACCATTTGGCCCTTTCTAGAAAGAGATTTTCCCGCAGCTGCTCTCTTGCCTGCAGGTGACTCCGCAGCTGTCTCTGCTTTCCTTTCTCCTTTCCCTAGTGACCCCATCCTTTAAAATGTGAAAGAAAGGGGAAAAATTGCCAATGCCTGAACTAGGCATTCAGGCTCTGCTTTCCCCAGCCTTCTATAAGTATAAGCAAATACAGTCTTATTCTTGATGCTATAATAGAGTCTTAATTTTTTAATTCAAATATATTTTATTTTTTAATAGTTTATATATATATATTATCTTTGTTTTCCCTGGGGCTCACCCACCACCTCCCTTCCCTGACCATTCCCTCCCATCTCTGCCCCCCCACTCCCAGGTTGTATACTTTAGTTTGGTTGTTAGTTTGTTTGAACTTTTCTTCCTGGCCTTTTGCTTGTTTTTCCTATATCCCATATATTAGTGAAAACATTGGTTTTTATCTTTTTCTTTCTATCTTGTTTCTGCTAATATGATTTCTTCTAGGTACATCCATGTTATCATAACTTCATCAATAAAGTCTTATTCTTGATGATGAATTTTCAAAACATTAGCCGGGCACAGTGGTGCATGCCTGTAAGCTTCAGCCTATGAAGTGGCTGGGGCTAGGGATCGCAGTTCGAGTCCCACTCAGGGCAACATGGTGAGACCTAGTCCCAAAAAATAGCTGGGCATGGTGGCACATGCCTGTAATCCCAGCTATCTGGGAAGCTGAGGCTGGGGATTGCTTGAGTCTGTGGTACGCTGGGCAACGTAAGCCTGCAGTCCCACGGACAAAAATAGCAAGACCTAGTCTGAAAAAAAAAAAAAAAAAAAAAAAAAAAAAACCCACCTTGTTTTAAAAATAAAAAAAAATTTTTTTTCCAAGAAATTGCAGGCTTTATGCACCTGGACTCCCAAACCCACGTGTTTCCTGTGAACACACACCTATCACACAGCCATAGGCTGCCTATTACACTCGGGAGCTGTTGTGGTTTAATATGGATAATTGTGCCTTGTTTGCATAGCAGCATGAGTCACACTAGCTAAGAGGTGTAGCAGCCCAAGTGTTCATGAGCAGATGAACGGAAGCATATGAGCTGGTCATTGGCAACATGGAATATTACTCAGCCTTGAAAAGGAAGGACAGTCTGACATCGGCTACAGTGTGGATGGATGTGCCACTGGACCCTCTTCCAGTAACTAGATATTATTATCTAATTACAGCCCATATGAAAATTCTGTCAGTTATTCCGATATTGTCTTTTACAGGCCCCCTTCCCCCACATCGAGTTTCCTGTCAGAGATACTCTCAGTTTAATTTTCATGCATTTTGTCCTCCTGTCACATGAGACCTCCTCAGGCCTTGATGATGAAGACCTGGACACTCTCCAGCCAGTCCAGGCTGATTCCCCTCCCGGGAGGCTGCTGGGAGGTCCATGTGTTGGTCCATGAAGAGGGTCTCAGGCGCTTCTGATGGGAACTTCAAGGATGCAACTTTCCCAGTGGTCCCCGTGATGCTGGTTTTTGACTTCCAGTGGTATTGACTGTGGTTGCTTGGTTAAGGTGGTGTCTGAAAGGTCAGTTAGAAGGCACAGGGCATCTCCACCCATGAGAGAATTCAAGAAACTAAAATACCCTGGGACATGGACGTCACCCAACCCAAATGCCGCCCTGCCCTCTGGCTATATGGCTATAACCCAAACTGCTGTCAACCTCACCCACGCTCACCAAACTCAACCTCATCCACCAAACCACCTTACAAACAAACTGAATCCTCATACCTAAGCCCACCCCCCATGTCCCTGCCCCTATAAAAGCAACCACCCCCTCAACATAACTGTGACCTCACGAGGGTCAGTGAACCTCGCCCGGAGGGCAGTAAAAAAGACTTTTCTTTATTTTCCTCGGCCTGGCTTCTGTTCTCTCCTTTCTCACATCATTTCAGTGTCCAGCAGGCGTCTGGAGTAAGACCTTTTTCTCTTTGCAGCCGGTCAGTAATCTGTCGGAAGGTGCTTGAGCGTGTGGCTAGCCGGTCCTCAAATCCTTCCCCCGGTAATTTCAACATCTATTGATGTGTCTTGTCTGGATCATGGTTATAGAAGGGTGGTTTTTCTGTAACTGTGTAGAAGCCTCAGAGGAGAGTTGTTGGATCCCCTGGCAAGACCATGAATAATAGGAAATTTAAGAAAATATTTTTTTCCTAATTTTTGTTTTGTGACAAATTATACATAACATTTGCCATGTTGGGTGTACAGTTCCAAAGCCTAAATACATTCATCAAGTCATGGACCACCCCGCCTTCCCTCTCAGAACTTCCTTTTCTTCCCAAACCCAAACTCTAGCACCCTTAAATGCTAACTCCTCCCCGCCCCCAGCCCCTTGCCCTCACTTTCTCCCTCTTGTCTCTTGAAAGTGGTTGACCCCAAGAAGACTTTTTAACTTAACTTGAAACACATATAGGCCTGCTTCTCTCTCTAGAGCAGGCTACAAGGAGGCCATTCACAGTTGCCTTTATCTTTAAGTGGCCACACCTAGGCCTGCTTCTCTCCCTAAGAAGCAGGCTACACACTGTTCATTAGCATGTACACTGATCACCTTTACCATTGATATGCAAAAGCCAGCCAGCTGCTCTCTGCCTTCAGCTCCAAAAACTGCAGAAGAAAAAAAACTTAAAGACAGTTTAAACTCTACACTTGTGGGTTCTTTCCACCATCCCCAGCCTTCTCAGCCAAAATACCAAACCAATGCAAGACTATCAGTGCAGACTAATTTATTTCTAACAAAGTGACTTTCTAATTATCCCAATAACTACACAAGAAACATGTAAGAAAAATTCTGATTACTTTAACATTGTCCGAAACCTTTCTCAGCATTGTCCAAAGTCCTTTCCCCAGATTGCCCCCAAATCCTCAGTCTCTCAGTCCTGATCATCTCACCAATGTCCAGCCAGTCAGAGTTCCTCTCCACGTGTTTGAAGACATCTTTCCTTGGGGTGCTCCTTTGGCGTGCTCCTCCTTGTCTTCCACGCTGCCTTTTCCTCCTCGTCTTCAGGTAGCACGAACTCCATGGTACCGAACCAGCAAAGTTCACTTTCTTTTCAGGCCTGTCTTTTGCACAGCCTCTCGCAGACACAAGTTAAACTCAGCAAAACAAACTCCAACCCGGAGTTCAAATATGCAAACTCCTTAACTGCATCTAGCACACATGCTGCCAGCCTGGGCCAGCCAAAGGCTACAGGTCCCCAGGCCTGGCCATGTCCACATGGCTCACATTTTTACAAGATGGCCGGTTTCCATCTCTCCTCCATTGAACTTCTCTCTCTATGCCATCTCCATATTGCCTCTCATACCTAAATTCTCCTCCATTGAACCTCTCTCTCTATCTGATCTCCATATTGCCTCTCATACCTAAATTCGAAAAGTCTTCTCTTTGTTTCCGCACCCTTTATATATCCTGATTCCCACCTTCCAGGAAACCTGTTTCACCTTGACCATTTCACTTCTTTCTTCCCCTGCCTCTCCCTGAAAGGAAATTCCAACTAAGGTCATTCTCACATTTTAGCATCTGTCCTTGAAATCTGCAATCTTAAACAGGAGACAATGGGGGGCAGCACACCCTGTCACTCTGACTTTAATGTCATTTGCTTTTGATTGTCAAGTCCTTCCAGCTGCTATCCTACTGTGTATCTCTCTGACACACAGTAGGGTAACCTCCTTGGAGCACTTCCAGGCTTACTCCATCAGCTGTTTCTCCCAGAAGTCACAAATCCTTTTGTTTTTCAGTTTGGGGGGAAGAAAGGATATTCAGAAGCTAGCCAGGTGTGCTTACTGTATAGGCTTGTCTCAGTGGTTCTGGCTAGGCGGTAGATTTTTCTTTAAATCACCAGTGCACACTGGCCCTTCGAAGCCTGCTCCATCCCTGCGGGGGCCTGGGCCCACAGGACCCCGTGAACTAATCACGTCAACACATAGTTCTGTGTCCTCACGCTGGGGATGTGTTCCGAGGAGCATCTCCTCGGGCAAGCCTGTCACTGTGTGCGCATCTCAGAGGAAATGACCCAAGCCCAGCCAGGCACTCTTACACCCCTGGCTTCCGGGTGCAGCCTGGCTTCTGGGACCCCCATTGTGTATGTGGCCTATCATTGACCGAACACCCGCAAACTATACATGCCAGCTTTTGCTGCTTTTCCCAGACCCAGAACTCATAGGCTGACTTCAGCATCATGGCCCCAGGCGCTCTGAACATGCTCGGCTGAAACACAGCCTCTTCCAGCTCCTGTCTGCAGAGCGAGGAGCGAGCAGAAGTGTGGCTGTGTTTTCCACTGGACACGCAGCCTGGCTAATCTCCTCTCCTTCCTTCGCCTCCTTCTCTGTCTCAAGCGCTTGGCTTCTTTGCTCAGCTCTGCCCTCTTAAGATTCATCTTCTTCGAGTGCCACAGCATCAACTCCCCTGTTCATATTTTCTTTTTTCCATGTGTCTGTGTTTTAGATTTTATTTTCTTTTGGCCACCGCCTCCCCTGTACCCCTCTGGTTCTTCTCTCTCCCCTTCCCCCTTAGTCTCAGAATTAATGTCCGTTGGTTTGATAAGTACTTTCACTTTGTCAAGTTGGCTGCTGCCTAATTCTCCAGTATTCTCCTCTGTTGTTCTTTGCTGCACACAATTCCTTCCATCCTGCTATTGATAGGGTGTGCCCCCCCCCATTGTCTCCTGTTTAAGATTGCAGATTTCAAGGACAGGTAATGTTAAAATGGGAGAATGACCTTAGCTGGAATTTCCCTTCAGGGAGATGCAGGGGGAGAAAGAAGTGAAATGGTCACGGTGAAACAGGTTTCCTGGAAGGTGGGAATCAGGATATATAAAGAGTGTGCAAATAAAGAGGAGGGTTGGATTCAGGTTGGAGATTCGAATATGGAGACTGGATAGAGAGAGGTTCAGTGGAGGAAAGATGGGAATCGGCCATCTTGTAAAGATGTGAGCCATGTGAGCTTGGCCATGTGGCCACCGAGGACCTGCAACCCTTGGCTGACCCAGACTGGCAGCATGTGTGCTGAATGCAGTTAAGGAGTTTGCAGATTTGAACTCCGTGTTGGAGTTTGTTTTGCTGAGTTTGACTTGTGGCTGAAGAGGCCGTGCAAAAGTAAGGCCTGAAAAGAAAGTGAACTTGGCTGGGTCCAGTACCATGAAGTTCCTGCTACCTGAAGACTACAAGGAGAAGGCAGCGTGGAAGACAAGGAGGAGCACACCAAAGGAGCACCCCAAAGAGAGATGTCTTCAAACATGTGGAGAGGAACTCTGACTGGCTGATTTCGGTGACATGATCAGGACTGAGAGACTGAGGATTTCTGGGCAATCTGGGAAAGGACTTTGGACAATGCTGAGAAAGGTTTTGGACAATGTTGAAGTATTTTGAGTCTTACATGTTTCTTTTGTAATTATTAGGATAATTAGAAATCACTTTGTTAGAAATAAATTAGTCTGCACTGACAGTCTTGGTTCGGTATTTTGGTTGAGAAGGCTGGGGATGGTGGTAAGAACCCACGAGTGGAAAGGTTAAAATGTGTTTTAAAGTTTTTCTTTTTAGGTCTGAAAGAGGGAAAGAAAGCAGAGAGAAGCTGGTAACTGATGTTTGCATATCAATGGTAAAGGTGATCAGTGAAAATGCTAATGAAGAGTATGTAGCCTGCTTTGGAGAGAGAAGCAGGCAGATAGGTGTAACCAGTTAAGTCAGAAAGTCTTCATTTCACCCTGTTTCACTATCACTTTCAACGTGTCCTCTTTCCTTATGGCTAAATAACCTTCCATCGTGTGGACAGACCACAGCTTCAGAGTCTAGCCCGCTGGAAGTGGGCGCGCAGGGGGGCTCCATGTCCTGGCGACTCTGAAGAAGGCTGGGATAACACTATAGACTCTAGTTTTCCTGAGTGGCTTTTGTTTTTTTTAAGACCTGGTCTTGTAGAAAAAAAAAAAAAGACTTGGTCTTGCTACGCTGTCTGGGGTAGTCCCGATCCCATGGACTCAAGCGATCCCCAGCCTCTGCCTCCCAAATAGCCGGGATTACAGGTGCACGCCACCGTGCCCAGCTCCCATGGTTTCTTTTTGCCGTTTTCTGCTTGCTGTAGAGGTCCGGTCACCAAAAGCATCCTGGTGGTGTTTCCTTCCTGCACCTTATTACTTCCAGGTCTTTAATGCCCTTGCAATTTACTTTGAGTGTGGAGCCAGCCAGTGAGACAAGTTGGCATTCCCGGGCACCCATCCTGTGCCCAGATCATTTTTTTTTAAAATAATTGAAATCCTTGGCTTTTATGTTTAACCTCAGGAGAAAGAGATAGATATTGTAGTTTAGTGATGATTTAATTAGACGCTGTTTAGAGCACAGAAAATAAGCAATTGTCTTTACTTGGTAAGAAAAATTAAGAATTTTGTCAATTAGACCTTCTTTGATGTTTTTTTCTCTCCTTTTCTGTGATAACCCTCTTCTCATAGCTGTTCTTCTATATAAACTTGCCTCTTTCCACTTGAAAAAGAATTTGACAATTAAAAATATCAGCTTTTATTTGCTATTAGTAGTTGAATAATTAAATTCGGGTTTAAAATCTACTCACTATGAACTTTCAGAAATTTTGAATCGAACAGAGTTCTGGGCCTTTTTTATTTTATTTTTTATTTTTAAGAGACTAGGTCTCGCTATGTTGCTCAGGGTTGTCTCGAACCCGTGGACTGAAGTGATCCCCAGCCTCAGCCTCCCAGGTAGCTGGAATTACAGGCAAGCGTCACCATGCCTGGCTAGTTCTGAGCCTTATAGTGGATGAATTTATTTAGCAAAAGAAGCTTCAGCAACTTATGTCATTCGCCACAACATGGATGGAGCTAGAGGGAATCATTTAGCAGAAATAAGCCAGAAAGAAAAAGAGAAATACTGGATGGTCTCACGTATAGAGGGATAGAGGGAAAACAAACAAACAGACAAGAAAAATTTAAAAGTGTCACCAGGAGCCGGGCACGGTGGCTCGTACTTGTAAGCTTCAGCCTATGAAGCGGCTGGGGCTAGGGATCGTGGTTCGAGTCCTGCTCAGGGCAACACAGTGCACCCTAGTCCCAAAAAATAGCTGGGTGTGGTGGCACACACCTGTAATCCCAGCTATGGGAAGCTGAGGCTGGGGATCAGGGCTCAGTCCAGAATCAGGGGTTTTTGTAGGATCAGGGTTCAGTCTGAGATGAGGGCTCAGTCTGGGATGAGGGCTCTGCCTGGGATCAGGGCTGAGCAAGGGCTGGGGCTCCGCGAGTATCTCTGTAACTGTACCTCAATCACATGGTCCCTTGTGAGGCTGGCACTGAAGAAAGGTTGTCCTTGCTGTGCAGAATGGGGCTTGGACAAGACTTAGCTGTTTGTTCCCGCTCCGCCCCCATCTCCACCCTCACACCCACACCGCGGCAGCCTGGCCCCACCCCCAAACCTCCCTCCTCAGAGCTGCTTCTGCTCTGTCCTCTCCTCCCCAGGCAGTGCGGGACTGAGC
>PVHY01030640.1:0-13277 GCA_004024945.1 Uropsilus gracilis
CCCAACACACACGCACCCCGTCCCAACACACACACCCTCCCAGCACACGCATCCTCATCCCCAACACACAAGCACCCCACACCCTCTTGCACAGCTGAGCCCAGCTGCTCCCCCGGGCCGGCTCTGCCCGTCTCTCCACGCCTGAGCACCAGATGTCAGCATTGCGCAACTTTCGGCGGCTGGTGCGCCAGGCGGGTCTGTCACCAGAGAGAACGGGCCCTCACTTCCAGGGACACAGACAGCCCCGGGCTGGAGGGACCCGACTCCCGGGAGCACAGGGCGACCGGAGCAGCGCGGCCCCTGCGGAAGGTGCGCCTGGCCGAAGGAGGCGCCTCCGCGCTGCCGCTCTCGGACAGCCGGGCTCTCTTAACTGCCCTCCAGCGAGGTGACACAGGTCCCAGCATCAGATTCAGGGGACACGTCCCCGCCTCTCCAGGCCGCTGCCAACAGCACACCCGTGCCAGGCACCCGCGTCCTCCACCTCCCCTGCGCCCCTCTCCCGTGGCTCCCACCCGCACCTCTTCCTCCCAGACGCCCAGCTCAGCACCCCGAGGCCTGGCAGCCCAGCCCTGCCTGCCAGCCTCATGGGGGAGCGGTTCCTCCCCCGCTGACCCACCCCCGCTGCGTGTCGCCAAGGACACACGGCCCCACTCCTGACGTTCCCACCACAAGCCCTTGCTCCTGCCTCCTCACCCAAATGTCCCCTCACCAGGAAAGATGGGTGCCCCCGGCCAGGGGCTGACGCCCAGTCGCCTTGCCCTTTGCCGTGGCCTCAGTCTCATCCCGGTCTGCAACCGGACAGCTTCTGACCTGGGGCTCACGTCTACTTCCCCAGCTCAGACTGAGGCCGGAGCGAGGGGGAGTCGAGGCTGTAACTGTCCTGCCGCCACGGCTCCCGAGGGCCAAAGCCAGCGCTGCCACACAGGTGTCCAGTGGGCAGTGGCCAGTGGAACAGGGGACCAGCCCCGCCAGTGGTCTAATTTCATCCGCTCTTCCTTTGGACAGACTTCCGCCCACAAAGGTATAGGCAGAAGTGTGCATGCGAGGGAACACGGAAGTGTGCATGAGAGGGACACGGAAGTGTGCATGAGAGGGACATGGAAGTGTGCGTGAGAGGGACATGGAAGTGTGCATGAGAGGGACATGGATGTGTGCATGACAGGGGACATGGACGTGTGAATGAGAGGGGACATCGAAGTGCACATGAGAGGGGACATGGAAGTGTGTGTGAGAGGGACACGGAAGTGTGCATGAGAGGGACATGGAAGTGTGTGTGAGAGGGAACATGGAAGTGTGCATGAAGGGGACATGGATGTGTGCGTGAGAGGGACATGGAAGTGTGCATGAGAGGGACATGGAAGTGTGCATGAGAGGGACATGGAAGTGTGTGTGAGAGGGGACATGGACTGTGCGTGAGAGGGACATGGATGTGTACGTGACAGGGGACATGGACGTGTGCATGAGAGGGAACATCGAAGTGCGCATGAGAGGGGGCATGGAAGTGTGCATGAGAGGGACACGGAAGTGTGCATGAGAGGGACATGGAAGTGTGTGTGAGAGGGGACATGGACTGTGCGTGAGAGGGACATGGATGTGTGCGTGACAGGGGACATGGACATGTGCATGAGAGGGGACATGGAAGTGTGCGTGAGAGGGACACGGAAGTGTGCATGAGAGGGACATGGAATTGTGTGTGAGAGGGAACATGGAAGTGTGCATGAAGGGGACATGGATGTGTGTGTGAGAGGGGACATCGAAGTGTGCATGAAGGGGACATGGAAGTGTGCATGAGAGGGACATGGAAGAGTTCGTGAGAGGGAACATGGAAGTGTGCATGAAGGGGACATGGACGTGTGTGTGAGAGGGGACATGGATGTGTGCGTGAGAGGGGACATGGATGTGTGCATAAGAGGGGACACAGAAGTGTGCGTGAGAGGGACATGGGCGTGTGCGTGAGAGGGGACATGGAAGGAGAGACAAGCTCAGATCGCTGGCAGATGACCGTCCCCACATCCTGTGGAGAACTCAGCCACTCGGGCGCGCAAAAAGCACCCTGATTTGCTCCTCAGCGTTAGAGGCAGCTCCGCCTGGCTCGCCATAGTGGGCTCTGTCCGGTTCGTGTGAACGCCGCCGTCCAGCACACGCCCTGCCCATCTAGGGAGGCGTCCAAGTTAGGAGACAGGACGGACGCTGGCCTTTGCGCCCCTCGATGCCTTAGCAAGTATGATGTGGAGGAGGTCAGACACCGAGACAGAGCAAGACAGATGGGCCGGGTTGCAGCAGCAAAGTCCGTTTCCCTTCCCTCCACAAGATGGGGCCAACGGAACGATGCAGCTGCCAAAGGGAGGCGCCCGGGAATGCCTCGTCCTTGTCTGAGCCGCCTGATGTCGCGAGGCCAGCAAAACATGGAGCCGGCTTTGAACTTGTTTGTGCAACAATACAGCATCTCCTGGAGATAGCAGCCTCCGGCCGACGACCGTTAGGCACGATGGGAGCGGCCGGGGCGGGGCACACACCCACTCTCCAGGGCGGTCCTAGGGCTCCCAGCCAGTGGCCGGAGTGGCCAGAGGGTCCAGCCTCAGGGAGCTGCGAGGGTTTCCGGAACAAGACCAGCTGCTGCAAAACCGAGCGAATTCACCGTTTGAATACGATGGATCACAGTGGACAAATTCCACCCCTAGCATCTTGGCTTGCGGTTCTGGAGCTGTGGTGATTTGGTCCAGGGGGATATTCCATCTTGCACACAGGCAGCTCCTACGTGGACTCAGAATGGCGCCACAGTCAGAGTTTCTCTACCTCTGACCTGCTTGCACGCCACCCTTCTGGCTTCTACCGAGCGGCAGACCTAGAACCAGGTCATTAGCAATGCCTGCCCGGAGAGCATGCGAAGGATGTGGCCTCAGGGCGAATCTAGATGGAACAAGCATGCTTCCAAGAAGTCGTACGTGTAGGATGTTTGCTGACCACCGTCCCCTCGGTGGTTTCATCATCCCTGCCCACCAGTCAACCGGATGGGGTATTTCCTTGTTCGATGAGCATGGCACGTGGGCCGCTGTAGGTAGGCATGACTCAGGCTTGGAATCCGGTTCTCATGCTGCGTGGGTGGGGAGTGGTTAAGGGACGAAGAGCATGCTCCGTCCAGCATGCACGTGTGTGAGGGAGGAGACCCCACAACTTGGAGTCAGTAATACAGAAGATGGGTTGGGTCACCTGCTAGAAAATTCCAGAAACTTCTTCCAGAAAAGCTCACGGTTTTTCCTTACAGAGCGAGCCCCATCTCGAGCCCCATCTGCCAGCTTCCCCTGGTGGCTCAGTGCCTCAGATTTCCTCCTCTGGAAACAAATGACCCTAAGGAAGTTGTGTTTCAGGAGGCACTGATCACTGCTCAGGGGAAATGGGGCTCTCAACGGCCCTTCACCTGTTATCCAAGCTCCCGTTGGCTCAGATCAGGTGACAGGTGCATCTGCGGGTCAATGCCTGCTAGAGGGATGGGTGTGGCCAATTGTCAGAACCTCTACACTAACACTGAGGTAGGACCAAGCTCACCCCAACTCTCATCAGCCAGAGGGAGGGAGGGACACGCTGGTCAAAGGAACCCAGGAGAAGAGATGGAGGAATCACGCAGTCTGTCTCCTTTGCGGGAATTTCCTGCATCAGCCGCGCTGGCTCTGGCATCCGTGCTCTGTGGGGGTCCAGGTCCATCTTGATCGCTGCACACCTGAGGACCATGTGCTGTCGAACATCTCTGAGGTGGCTTTAGAAAACCTCAGAACAGGATTCCGAGGCTCTGCAGCCGATAACTGGTGCCTGAAAGCAGGGGGTGGCCACGTGTTCATGAGGAGGCTTCAGGGCTGGGGAGTGATGTGAGGATATGGGGGAAAGGCAGGAACAGAAGCTGCTTGCTGGAAATGTGCCCCCTCTCCTACGTAAATACCTGCAAGGAGAAGGTCGATCTAATGAAACCTCAGAATCGACTCTGTCGCATCGCTTCTTTCTCCCCAAGACTGGGTCATCGATGCTGGTGTTTGGGTGCTCAGTAGCCACCCACCTCACAGTGTCTCCTGAGAAGTAAAGATACCCATCTATGCTAAAGGCTTTTTAAGCAGGAATGCTAAGCCAATGTAAGAACTGCTGGGGATCTTACTGCTTAGTTAAGCTGAGGTCCTGCGTGCCACAAAACAGGCTTCCCCCGGAACCTTCCCGAAACAGGTATGTGTTTGTTCCACGAGATCTCCCTCTCATCCCATTCCCCCATCGCCCATCTCGAATCCAACAGCAAGCTCGTGTCTCCGTTGGGTAGCACACAGGTCCATTTGCACGACTAGACCCCTTTGCATAGGAAACTTGGGGAAAACTCCACCCAGAATGAAAAAAGGTTTCTTTTCTGTCTAAGAGGCAAACATTCTGAAATGCAGGCCTAGCGTCGCTTAATGGAAGTGAGTTTGAAGGACACACTTAGAGAAACACGGCCTTCCAATTTCCTCCAGGAAGCTACTTCCAGTAGAGTGGGAGACATTCTCAAGTGACCCTGTGTTGTGAAAGCCTGCACCCCTGATCAGAAACATGTTCTCCAATGGGGCGAGTTGATCATCGCGGTTGAAACGTTGCTGTTTGTTTCGGCATAAGACACGATTTTACCAAAATGACAGCGACCTCTTCGCTGTAAAGGAAAGTGCTATGTAAAAAGCAAGAGCTGAAAGAATAGAACTCCTAGTACAAGTGCACATCTCCTCTCCTTTAGCTCTCCGTGCTAATCACTAAGTCTCTGACCATTTCTAATATAAAAAACAATTCACTCTGGTTCTTTTATAATAGCTGGAGTTCTATAAGAAATCACTCTTCTTATGCTAAGTGAAATGAGTCAGAGACAGAAAAATACCATATGATCCCTCTTAATATAGACTTTAAACACACACCCAACACGCACACACCAAGCTCGGAGCGACAGAGACAGATGGACAGTACCCAGAGGCAGGAGATGGGGGTGGGAGAAATGAGTGATGGGCAGGCAGAGAGAAACTTCATTAAAATCACATTTAAATACAGTCGTTTTCTGGGTAACTTTGCTCATCCAGAGAGAAAAGCAAACCAAAATAAATCACTCTCGAAGTTGCATGAATACCCAAAATGCTCTTGGTTGTCAGGAGGGATGAGTTAAGTTCCTCCTTTCCCTAGTGATGAGGTCCTCCTTGAGTATACTGAAGGCCCTACTCTCTTTAGCCCCAGGGTCCTAGGACAGGCATTGGAAGTCCAAAGAAGACTCTATAATATGAAGCAAACATATACTATGTAATAGCTAACAATATATAATAATATAGAATCATATACAAAATCACTGTCATTCTTTCGGTGTTCCATTTGATTTTTGAGAGATGGAGTATGTTACTCTTGTTTCCCAAGCTCTTAGCCCTTACTTTCAACATCATTCGCTTCTAGGAGAAATTGTCTCCAAATTTGTGATCACATAATTTCTATCCTTATCTTAATTATAGGTATTTCAGAAAGGCTTCATCTAACGCTCTCAAACATTTCTTTGCTACCCAGTGGAATCACAAACTGCCCTTACCCATAATCACCTCAAATGACCCTCTAGGTTTCTCAATATCTTTTATTAAATTCCTAAAAGCTAAGTTGGGATGTACTTCCGGGGGGGTGTGTGTGTGTCACGGTCTCATCTTGATAGCTGATGGTACAACACATTCAATTATAATAACTACAGGGAGCTTTCTACAGGTGAAAGGTGTTGCAGAATGATTTTTATTGAATAGTAACAATAGATTATATTTCTGTAGTATACTGTGTGGCCGGAACACTAGTCTAAGACTTCACAGATATTGACTGTAGGGTAAATGAATCATCAGGGTTGTTACTCTTCTGCCGTAAGCCTCTGCAACCAGCACCTGGAGTATTGTGCCCTCCCCATGATGGCATGTACCTGGCACAACGGAAGAATGAACTCACCTGGGCCTAGGAGGGTGGAGGCAAAATGGTGGCATCCCTTTGGGGGACCTCAGGGGTGTTAGGAGCTGCGTGTGGAATGAAGAAGAAATGAGAAGGAAGAGATGGGCAGCGATCTGTGAGGCCAGCCCGCAGCACGGGGGTCCTGGGAAGCATGTCCAGGTCTAACTTGAATGACATTGTGAAGCCCCTTGTAGACCCCAGCCAGGAAATGTCACCATGATGTCATGAGGAAGGAGCAACGCGTAGGTGACATGCAGCAGGAAGGATGCGGGCATGTGTGGTAACAGAAGGATTTACCTGCTGGGACAACGGTCATTAATGATAGGCCATATGTCTCTTGGGACATTCCAAAGAGATCAGGAAGCTGGGTGACAGGAGAGAGATGTGCCATGCCCACCTTCTAGTGTACCAGAGGGGGCCCAGACAGACAGGAGGTGTTGCTTTTATCCCAAGCTCCATCTCTGCCTGCTTCTACATTCCACACAGGGGGAAACTCAGAGAGACTCAAGTCGCTGTTTCCCTGCTGGCTGCTTCCCCTGTTGACTACTGAAACATCCCATAATTTTTAATCACGGGCTCTGACGTTCTTCTTTAGCTGTTACAACCAACGAGCCCACCTGGATTGGGATGCTTGGAAAGCACCGCCTTCTAGAACCGCAGGCCCTCTCATTGGTCCCATTTTACAGATGGCAAGACAGAGACCTGAAGAAACTTGCCCTTAGTTTTTAGAGAATAAACGCCAGAGCTGAGATGTTAACCTGCCAATCTGTCTCCAATACTCTTCATCCAAGATCCTCCTCCGTGAAGGATTGGAAACACTGATTCACAGAGCAGAGACGCGACCATCTTGCTCATGTCAAGTCAGAGCTAATGTTCCTTGTGGTTTTGAATGATGCTGATTTGATCGGAGGGAGGCAAACACGTATCTGTATTTGAGCCAATTTATACAGTGTGAATTTAAATATGTACGTTCTGCTACGCTAATTAACAACCTTGCCCGAGTCTTCCGCGTCGTGTTTAATAATGTCCACAACTGTGTGGCTAAGTTAGCGATAAGTAGCAAGGACAAACAGGAAAACCTGTCACTTCTTGGATAAAAATCAAGACGATTTTTAGGGCTACAGTCTGTCACTTCGTTTCTTTAGCACGAGGGGTGTGTGGTAAAGGAATGTAAGAGGAAACGGCTTGGCTGAAAGAGGATCTGCTCTAGGGAGGCCGAGGCTCTAGGTATCCTCTTGAAATTAAGGGACCAGGGACCTGAATGCCACCAAGATTCCAAGGTCCTCTTCCCCCCACCTCTGCGTCTGTGTGCACCATGTTTTTCCCACAAGCCCCCTTTCTCAACATGGCAAGAGACACGGCTGTCGATGCTGTTTTTGAATTAGAATTTGACCAACTCTAGCTCCAACTTGAGTTTGAATCGTCCTAGGGGAAAATCGGCCACTGGCAGGTTGCCTGGTCGGCCTCTTGTGAGTATGCTCAGGGAGCCAACCCTCAAGGCTGGCCGGCAGGGCAGCAGTGGGGACCAGGCTCACCAACCTGTGCAGGTTCTTTACTGGTTCTAGCAGCTGCACAGACACATCTAGCAGGGCTGGGCGGGCCGGGCAGGGGCAACCGTGAGGGAGGGGAGCCCCAACCCCCCAGCAGCCATCGGATTCTTTCCATGGTCTCTCTTCTCTTATCTCTCTCCCTCCCTCCTTCTTCCTTCCTTCTCTCCTCTTTCACCTTTCTCCTTGCACTCGCCCCTCTCTCCTCTCTCTTCCTCCTCTCCCTCCTCTCTCCTCTCTTCTCTCTCCCCTCTCTCCGCTCCCTTCCTCCTCTTTCCTCTCCCTCCTCTCTCCTCTCCTCTCTCTGTTCTTTCTCTCCTCTCTCTTCTCTCTTCCTCCTCTCTCTCTTCTTTCTCTCTTCCCTCTCTCCTCTCCTTTCTCTCCCCCCTCAATCTTCCTTCTCTCTTTCCTTTCTCTCCTCTCTTCCTCCTCTCTCCTCTCTCTCTTCCTCCTCCCTCTTCTCTCTCTGCCTCCTCTCCTCTTTTTTCTTTCTCTCTTCCCTCTCTCTTCTCCCTCCTCTCTCCTCTATCCTCTCTTCTTTCTCTCCCCTCTCCCTCCTCTCTCCTCTCTCTGTTCTTTCTCTCCTCTCCTCTCTTCCTCCTCTCCTCTCCTTCCTCTCTTCTTTCTATCTTCCCTCTCTCCTCTCCCTCCTCTCTCTCCTCTCTTCTTTCTCTCCCCCTCTCTCCTCTCTCTTCTTCCTCTCTTCCTCCTCTCTTTCCTCTCTCTCTCTTCCTCCTCTCTCCTCTCTCTCTTCTTCTCTCTCCACTCTCTCCTCTCTCTCTTCTTTCTCCCTCCCCTCTCTCCTCTCTCTTCCTCTGCTCCTCTCTCTCCTCTCTCTCTTCTTTCTCTCCCCCTCTCTTCTCTCTCTTCTTCCTCTCTCTTCCTCCTCTTTCCTCTTTCTCCTCTCCTTCCTCTTTCCTCTCTCCTCTCTTCCTCCTCTCTCTCCTCTCTCTCTTCTTCTCTCCCCCTCTCTCCCTCCCCTCTCTCTGTTTTCCTCCTCTCTCCTCTCTCTTCCTCCACTCCTCTCTCCTCTCTCTCTTCCCTCTCTTCTCTCTCTCCTATCTTTTCCTCCTCTCTCTCTTCTCTCTCCTCCCCCTCTCTGGAATCCTCTCATGTTCCCACTCCCCTTTATCCCATCTTTCCTAGGCCCAGGTGTGCACAGTTACGCATGTTCACACTCACTGAACCACAAATCATGGGGAAGGTACAGCCCCCCTCTGCTGGAATATACAAACTCATGGGGTTGGAAGCCTGACCTATTCATGGGCCCTACATCTGGCCAGAAGGATAAGCTCTCACAAGCACAGGGGAACTGGGAACAGATCTTTGGAAGTGGGTGCACAGGCGTCCTCCAAACAAAAAGGGGTTAATTTTGAGGGTGTTGAGCCAGGGTAGACCAGACAGTGATGTCTGCAGAGAAAGGCAGAGGTAGGAGAGATCGGGGCTGCTCTGACGAGTTGCTGCAGGACAGGACACATCACAAACTCCTAGAGTTCCAGGCGTGTTCACTCCGTACTAAGAAAACTATCTCTGCTACCTCACCAAATTGTCAGCGTTGCCTGAAACGCTGTGCAAAGCAACTTGAAAAATACGACCACATTCGCAGGTATGACTGCTGCTATTACTAGCCACAGAGGTAGCTAAGTTTCCCATTCTTCACACCAAGGCCTGGAGCCAAGTGAGCAAACTGAAGCTGGCCCAGCATCACAGGTTGAGTGCGCCTCTCCTCACGCGGGCGGCCGTCCAGCTGTGTGCGGAGACCAAGTTCACCGGCCATGCTGAGCTTCTCAGGGGGCCAGGCAGGGGCACAAGTGAGACCCAGGTAGAAGGAAAGAGTGGGCCCACGCAGGGCTGGGTCGCTGACTTTAGAGAGGCCCCCGCCACAGGCTGGAGACCATCGCCAAGGAGTTCATTTCTGCGTGGACAGAAAGACGTTCACTCTGAAGTGCAAGTGCTGATGGGAAGAAGGGGAGAGGGTGCAAGGGCCCAACGGCACAAATCGCCCCCACCCGACAGGAAGCACCGTATCCCGCGTGGCTACTTGGGTGTCAGCTTCACCGCTTGAGCGATGAGCGATGAGCCCTTGACTCTTGCAACGAAGTCTTGTTTTCGTGCCAGTTTTCTCTTTGCCTGAAAGGGGGATGTGCCATGAAAGCATGCCATGTGCCATGACATCACACACTATCGTTTCTCAGGCATGCTTCTGTCATCCATCCATCCGTCTGTCTGTCTGTCTGTCTATCTGTATCTGTCTGTCTATTTATCTATTTCTAGTCATCTATCTGTCTCTCTGATTTCTGTCTATATCTATCTGTCTATCTAGCTATTTGACTATCTGAATACCTGGCTATCTATCTATCTATCTATCTATCTATCTATCTATCTATCTATCTATCTATCTATCTATCTATCTATCTATCTATCTATCTATCTATCTATCTATCATCTATCTATTTCCAGTCATCTATCTGTCTGTCTGTCTGATGTCTGTCTATATTTATCTATCTGGCTATCTATCTGGCTATCTATCTATCTGGCTATCTACCTACCTACCTATCTATCTATCTATCTATCTATCTGTCTGTCTGTCTGTCTGTCTGTCTGTCTGTCTGCCTGCCTGCCTGCCTATCTATCTATCTATCTATCTATCTATCTATCTATCTATCTATCTATCTATCTATCTATCTATCTATCTATCTATCTATCTATCTATAGTCATCTGTCTGCCTGCTGTCTGTCTATATCTATCTCTCTCGCTCTCTATCTATCTATCTATCTATCTATCTATCTATCTATCTATCTATCTATCTATCTATCTATCTATCTATCTCTAGTCATCTATCTGTCCATCTGTCTCTATCTATCTACCTATCTATCTATCTATCTACCTACCTACCTATCTATCTGGTCATCTATTTGGCTATCTGGCTGGCTGGCTGTCTATTTCCGTCACTTATCTATCACATATCACTTATGGGTGAGCAGAAATACTGCTGAACTTGGGAGACTTAAACACTGCTGCTGTAACCACTCTGAAGCCCTCAGGAACCCATGGCCTCCATTTCTTCTCATTGGCAATAAGGGATGCCAGCCTCTAGGACAAGGCATTAGCGTGAGATTCCGCCACAGTGATGTTTAAGAAATGCTCTGTAAAGGGGGGACTCCAGAAACATGAATATTCCCTTGCTAAGGCTCTAGCGAGAAGCTCATTAAAGAAGGCAAGAGACACAGAGAACTTCCAAGTCCGTGTTGCATGAGATTGGTCTCAGAGAGTTCTAAGACCTTCCACCTCTGAATGAGTTGTCTCAGCAATGGCCCACAACAGGCAGACATTAACTTTTTTTTCCTGAAAACACATCTTTTTATTTCCTATAACTTCAACTGGAAAGGGAAAGTGTACCTGAAACTACAAGAGTGCCAACATCACAGCAACTAGGACAGCCACACGGGGACCCTGAAGCCACATCCAGTCACTGAATGTTGACAACGACCCTACTACGTGGGTGTGAACAGCGCCTCCATTTGCAGATGAAGAAGGAAAGACAGAGGAATTAGGGATAGAGGAATTAAATTAAAAGTGCATAGTCCATACTGGCAATATTTCTGAGTCTGTGGCCCTGGCCATTCTGACATCCTATGTCCATGGAGGCCTAGTTTAGGGTGCCATCGGATGGCACCTGCTAAAACCTCAAACAACAGACAGGTGGATTTTACCCAGAGTTTTAAGCCACCGCTTACATGTTCTTAGCCATGATCCCACCGGTCCCTGGCCTCATATCCTCAAACACCCACCCTCAGCAGCTCTGATGTCAGAGCTTTGAAACATGTCTATTGGGGTGGCCCCACGAGGGGTCTCCTTGGCGAGCTGGTCCCATGTGCCCACATGCCGTCGGAGGCCCTGCATGGAGACTCCCCCAGGCCTCCCACCAACAGCATCTCTCCCCTGCCCAGAGGGAGATGCTGGAGAAGCCTCCCCCCCTGTTGCTCCAGGAACAAGGTATGCTTTGGAAGTTGGTGTCGCCCCCCACGACGGGGAGAGCAGCGGCAGGAAGTCGTGTGGAAAGTTAATTTTAAGGTACGCAGATGCGGCGAATATCGAGAGAGAGGAAAACAAAAGCAGATTCAGCCAACGCTGTGCAACCGGGCGCACGTTGGACTCACTGGACCAGCCTTGCCCCACCAACCCCCAGGTGAGCTAGACCACAGAACGTGGGCACAGGGCGAGCTTGGCTGGCCAGGGACACGCCCTCCTCAGTGATGAGCCTGAGATGCAGCAGGCCTTCCTTTTCTCTCAGTGCCCAGGCTTCCTCTCAGGGAGAGCTCATCCCACTGCACTGTTATTCAAAATGCACCCCAGAATGCATGTTATTCAAATGCACCCCAGAATACAGTTATTCAAACGCATCCCAAAGTATATGTTATTCAAATGCACCCCAGAATACATGCTATTCAAATGCACCCCAGAATACATGTTATTCAAATGCAACCCAGAATACATGCTATTAAAATGTACCCCAAAGTACATGTTATTCAAATGCACCCCGGAATATGTTATTCAAATGCACTCCAGAATACATGCTATTCAAAAGCACCCCAAAATGCATGTTGTTCAAAATGCACCCTAAAATGCATGTTATTCAAACTGCACCCCAAAATACATGGCATTCAAACTGCACCCCAAAATGCATGTTATTCAAATGTACCCCAAAACACATGTTATTCAAAATGCACCCTAAAATGCATGTTATTCAAATGCACCCAAAAATACATGTTATTCAAATGCACCCCAAATGCATTATTCACACCCCCCCAAAATACACGTTACTCAAGGTGCACCCCAAAATTGCACGTAGCATGTCAGGACGTACAGACCACCTGCTAGATATTATTATATGTTTGTGAATACATTGACTTTTTGATGCCAGCAGGGTTGTGGGGACAGATGCAGACTGGCACAGACACCCCAGGTGTCAGGCACAGACACCACGTGGGTAACGTAGGAAATGTAGGTCACGCGCCACTCAGACCTCAGCAGAGGTCCCCCCGTGAGCACACAGCTTCTGTTGCCACTGCCCCCTCAGGCCAGGTGCAGACACTGGAATGACCACTCTAGTGACCAACAAGCCATGGAAGGAATCTCTTCTCTGCAGGTCCCCCCGGCAGTCCAAAGGCATGTCTGCCTTTTCCAGGCTCACAGACGAGTCTCACAAGACGCATCTCACAAGGGGCCTCGACAGCCCACGGTATCCGGAAGTCTGAGGCCTTCAAGCTCAGAGGTGACCCTGCCCCTCGCTCTTAACTCTGTGCTCCCAACCAGGGCGCTGTGAACTCCTATGATCTGTGCTGTTGCGAAGGAACATGCTGGCCACGTGACACCTTCCCTGAGACACTTCTACCCATTGTCAGGCCTGACCCTGACCCCGTGGAACAGCTCCTGTGGACATGAGAGCCAAGTCTGGACGCACACAGGCTCATCCCCCGTCTGCTGAAAAGTGCTCGCACCGAAGGGGACACAGCCACGTGTGCAGGACCTGCCACATGCCCACCCTGTCTCTCCAGAGCACTGCGGTGGGAGTGACACAGGATAGTGATGCAGTTGAAAATAGAATCGGTGCCAAAGTGCCCTGGTGGGCGGAGTCTGAAAGACATGCGAGAAGACGCAAGGTGCACCAAAAGGCAGATAAAAGGAAAGGAAAAAGGGAGGAAAGGAAGGAGATGAGAATGGCGGACTGAGAGACCAGGCCCACATGGCCTGGCCAGGGGAAGCCC
>PVHY01030641.1:0-13275 GCA_004024945.1 Uropsilus gracilis
GTACGTGAGGATTCAGACGGGAGAGCATGTAGGAGCGGGTGCTGGGCCTGGGCGGTCAGCTGCTGGGGCTGGCCCCGGGCCTCCCAGGCGGAATTGGCAACTTGACCAGGGGTGAGCTTCACCTTCCCTCAGTCAACCTCCCTCTCCTCAGAGGGATGTGGGACATCAACATTTTCCCCTTGTTTCCCAAAGGCAACCTGGCAATCTTTTCTTTTCCAATACCCTGGGAAATGAAGCTCAGTTGAGCTTAAACCTTCTTCTCGAGGGAACTTACTTTTATTTAAATAGGCAGTATTTCCCTTGAAAGTGAACTGCCTCTCCCTTTTGGGAAAGATGCCCGCTAGAGATATTTTTACACTCTGTCTGCAGTGGGTGAAAGGGAATCCTGGCATAAACTTTCATTGGTGAGGAGCTCCTAAGTGCCACGGAGGCTGTCAGCGTCAGAACTGAGGCATGGCCTGAGTTTGGGAACACAACTCACTTATCATGTCCCACCAGAACTCTTTCCAACTCAGTCTGTCTCAACAAATGCACTTCAACACACACAAGCATGTATACCCACCGTAGCCCTTGTATGAGCATGTATACACGTAAACATCCATACACATGTACATACAACACACATACCTGGTCCAGCAGTTAGTTATCTGCTGTGTCATGGGCTTTCACTAAATATTTGAAAATTATTCTAAGAAAACATGAGGGAGTTATGTGTGATACTCCTCTGTGAAAATAACTAAATGAAATAACTGTAAAAATAGCTAGCAAACTTTCTGGGCATATACTGGAGTGAGAGGCAAGAAACCTAGACACTATTCATGCATTCTTCACATAACCTCAAAGTTACCATAGATGTGGCCATTAAAATATTTGAATTTTAATGGTCATTAAAGTCATTAAACTATTTTGATTTTAATTTTAATAAAAATATTTTTTGTGTCAAAATCAATCTTTAACTGCCCATGAATCCTGCAAAAATATGATTGGCTGTTCTTGGGATGAGTGTCAGAGTTGTGTGTCTCCAAGACTTTGCTTCTAAATCATTGGTGTCCCCACTGGCCTATAGTAATTCCACCTGCTCAGCTTCTTCACACCACACTGCCTGGACGCCACAGTAATGATAGGTACTGCACTTGAATGAGCGTCCTTTGCTGTGTGCTAGAGTAGGAGCCATGGATCACTGCGATGCTTGGTGGAGGTGCCAGGCAGAGGTAACAATACACACACTAGGGACAGTGTTGCACATTCTAAAAAAATGGGAAGAAAGTATGTTAAGTGAAGTAAGAGAAAATGAATAACATCTTGAATGATGGGTTGAAAAAGTAACAAATCAAAATTTTGGTTATTATAAGCCAAATTAAGAGGTTTGGTGTTGATTTAAAGACAGTGGGAAGCCATGACTTTAAGCAGAAGGGTCATTTCAGGTAACTTACGTCCAAAGTAATATGACTAACATTCTGTCCTGTGTGTTTATAAGTGAATAAATGAAGGCAGCTGATCTTGAATCACACAGGTTTGTACTTCCCAGAAATATTTAGATGCAGATTTTATTGTACATAGGAAAATGTAAACTTATGACATTGCTGAATACAGTATAGTATTATAAGTGCATTTTTGTCTTTTTTATGATTTTCTTAATAGCATTTTACTTTCTTTAGCTTACTGATAATAAGTACAATATTCACTACATAATAACAAATTAAAAGTGTACTAATCATCTGTTCATATTATTGGTAAGGGTTCCTCTTAATAGGAGACTATTAGTTTGGGGAGAATCAAAAGTTACACACAGATTTTGAAAAGTGTGGCAAGGATAAAAAGGATTTGTACCTTATCTCCAATGTTTTTCAAGGTTTAACTACATTTTTTCATCAGATATCTATTGTAGAAAACTCTGATAATATCTACTCCAGTGTTAGTTCATGTTGCAGTTTTCCATTTGTGAGTTGTAATGAAATGACTGTTTATCACCCACTGTCCCATCAGGGGCTACAGGCTGAGACCAGTCAGAACTCATGCTGTAGATCAAGAAAACTTCATCTCACTATCCTATCTGTCTTCAGAACACTGAAGATGGAATGGCATGATTGACCTCCAGTGGGCAGCAGGGTCTCCATTCCTCCAATGTTTACCTTAAGAAGCATTCCTTAAAGAGATACCAACAAATTTATGAGTGGACCCCTTGCCCCAATTACCTCACAGAAACTATTATTTTACCCAATTTAATTGTGCATTAGCCACTTGTTTCCCTTGTTTGACTAGTCATAGACCATTCTTTTTGTCCTATAAATAAGACTTGCAAGATATAATAAACACCGAATGGTTCATGCTTCTTTTTATTCCCAGTCTCTTTGGCTGTGTCAATCTCTGTTATTGTCCTTTCTTGCATCCTGCAGCCTGGCTCTTTATCGCCCCTGCCCCCCAAATTCCGATGTTGAAGCCCTCCCTAATTGTCCATGTGATTTTCTTGGTGGTGGGGACCCTTGAAGATGATTAGAGTTAGAGAATGTGATGAGAATAATACCTCAACAATGGGTTTATATCCTTAAAAAGGTGGAGAGAGAGAATTATCTCTCTTTTTCTCTATGATGTAAGGAGACAGTGAAAAAAATGGTGAACTTCAAGCTAGGAAGTGGGCTCACCAGGAACTGAATCTGCTAGCATCTTGATGTTTCTTCCAACCTCCAGAATTGAGAAACAAATGTGAGAACTTCTTCTTTTTCAGTCATTTTTTGTTGAAGCCATTCCTTCAATGGTATTTTGTTACAGTAACCTGAGCAGACTAATCTATTAACCATCCAAAACACACATATAAATAAAGTCATTTTCCTGTGAAGAACTTGATTTCTCATCAAAATAAGTGTAGTGTTAACGAACACAGACATCAGAACCCACATGTTGCTCAATCTCTTTGGTAGTTAGGTTGAGCTTTTTGCTGACTTCCAGAATATTCAGCAGTAAATGAATCTACAATCTTTGGTGCAGAACAATCAAACGTTCTGTATCATACATCATGCATTGTTGAAAAGATAATATAGGACACAAGATGAATTAATATGAATTTAATCTACAAAAATGTTCAGCAAGTAGTATGTTTATCTGCTTTCATAATGGGAAATATGGATCTTGTTGAGTTTTGACTTCCCATCATTTGAGTTTGAGAATGCAGTATAGTTTGAATCATAGTCATATTCCTCCAGAGAGCAATGTAATCAGTATGTTTTTATAGTGGCACTGAGTACACTACAATTATCTGTCAACACAATTTTCAAGGGATTTTTATACTTCTATCCCATATTTTCTGTCCCATGCCAACTTGTTGAATTTTCTTAGGAATTTTGTCCTGGGGTTTGTTCTTTTGACCGATTTCTTGATGGTCTGTATGTATTTTGAAGAGTACAACTCTTAGAGACAAGGAGTTGGCTCTTTATAAATTTTTCTTCATAGACTATAGGAAAAAGAAACTCACTTTTTAAATTTCCCTCCAGAATAATGTACTTGAACTCTTTCTGCACATGCCAAAACAATAAAAAGTACGTTATAACATGTAAAATTGGTTATTGCTACATGTAATTTCCTATAGAAGGAAGACATAAATCTTCACCTATGCCTTTCACTCTTAACAACTTCTAATGCCAAGAGTTTTCACTTTGGTGAAACAGAAAGTTAGAGGGCTGAGAGAAAGGAAAGGTCCTACATATTCTCTAACATACTTACACGATAAGGATATGTACTCAGGGCGTATCTAGGGGTTCTGGAGACTCAGTGAGACTAAATGCGTTAGCCTTTAATTTATTTTCCTTGGTAGAGGGAATACTGAGCAAAATAAAACTTCCTTTTCCAAACACACATAGATACATGCACAATACATACCCCCCCCCCCACACACAGTCCCTAAAACATCCTTTTATCAGCAGCATAGAGGGGAAAGGTGAAGGCCACTGGATTTCCTTTCCTTGCACTGCTGACATATTCCAGGGCCTTCAAAGGCTTTCAGTTGTGTGACTCTATCAATGGTTTTCAGGTTCAGAAGACAACACACAAGAGCAATTTTGTTTGCTGAACCTGAGGACAACCTGTGTTCCAATCAGATGTAGCCACAGAAGGCTTCCCTTCAAAACTTGTTTGCTCAGGCTGGGATGTCCAGTCATGCGGATGTGCTCAACTCTCACCCCTGGTCTCGAGCAGCTCATAGTCACTTCCTCTTTCTCCCACTCCTTGTCCCTGTCTGTCCCCTTCACACAGCCTCCCAGAAGGGACTTTCTACTTCACAGGCAATGACTATCCATGTGACTGAGTTTGCAGATCCCACGACAGTCACATACACTTCTCAGCCATATTTGTTAAGCCTAATAAGATCGTTCCTAAAAGCTAAATAGCTATGCCAACCCTTCACCTCATTATAACTACACTTAGGAGAAATTTAACTTACCCTCATAGACTCCTGTAAGCCAGTGTTTCTTAGCCTTCATTGTGTCTACGAATGACCTGGGGAAACTTAAAGTTCAGTTTGTGTGCGAGTAGGTGTAGTGTGGGGCCCGGGAATCTGCATTTCCCACAAGTTTTGGGGCTGAGGACCATCTTTAAAGGTAGGAGACTTCAAGTTTCTCAAGATTGGGCCCCATATCTGATTTTCCATCCTGTCCTTTGTGTTTAGCAGGGCAGCTGGCACACAGGATCTTCAGGAGCAAAGGAGGAAGAGAGATGAGGAGAGTGGATCTCGTTCGTTTTCCATTGTGTAAGTCTTTCCTGTTCTTGACATTTACCATTGGGTAAGTCTCTTGTGTTACTGATATGGTAGAGAGTCTTTTGAAGGGGGCTTCATCCCAGCTTCTTCTGAGGTTCTAACTATTTACAGATGTTTTTACAGTCTTCATGGTTTGATCTAATTTGGCACATTCCTGTGAGAATACCAGTGTTCTCTCATAGACTTGGAGATATAATATCCCCAGAGACACTGGTCATTGAGGGGAAAAAATGGCATTCTGATCATATGCTGCTTTTATCTCAGACTTACTGACCAAGTGCTGTGGTTTCATGTCCCTGGGGAGCATTTGATGGACAGCAATTCTTTCAGAAAGTGATAGAACTTTTCTGCATGTAGAGTTTGTACTAAAGCCTCAAATGCTTGACTCTTTTCATCTCTGGTCTCCTAAGTTATAAGACAAAGCCTAAAGTGCTTGATCTCTAAATGCACCTTGCCGACAGCAAGCGGACTTAGGGAGAGGCTCCTCAACCAGGGTACCTTTCATCTTAGAGATAGACGGCACACAGCCAGAGAGGAAGGCACAAGCATACAAATGATTAGGTGATATACTTGTTTGCAACTAATACAAAGTTGAACCAAATGTTATCATTACTGTTTTCAGAAAAATGCATTTTAAATAATTTTTTTCAGTATAAAATCAATCTAAGTCACTTTTTAAAAAATATAGAATGGAAAAAATCACTCTGATACTTTCATTCTTATTCTGTTAAACAAAACTATTATTTGTAGTTACATTTTTTTGTCTTTTTTCCCTCATAATGTATCTTTTTTATACTATTTTTTACATAATTTTGACATGTGACGTTTAATTTTAATGTGACTGCTTTCATTTAATTTTGTACCTCTCATATGTATTTCCCATGTTACTATAGCCTTTATCACCATCATTTTATTGCCTGTATAATATTCCATTAAATGGTTATACCAGTGTCTACTAGCTCAATTATTAGTGTCATAAAATGTATTACGCATCTAAGTTGTTTCTAAGATTTTACCAATATGATTGCATTACAATTGTAATTCTGTAAATGCCTATGTTTCCCATCGCATATAGTGTATTTGGATTATCTGATGAACGTAAGATCCAGAACTGATTTAGTGATCCATATTTTTAAAGAGGTATGTAGCAAGTGACACCAAAAAAAAAGTGTGGTGAAAAGGCCCCTAAGAAGCAAATAAGGAACAGATATGATATGTTGGTCTCTGTCATAGATAGAGGGGACATGAAGAAGGGGTTTGTCTGCAGAGGGATCTGGAATTCCAGCAGCCCCCATAATGAATCATTCACCCAGTTATCACACTATGATTAGATGACTGATCTCTCTCTCTGCATCTTGGCCTCTAAACCAAGAAAAGGTCCACCTCAAAGGGTTGTGGGGAGGACTGGATAAAATACACAAAAGCAATTAGTAGGGTGCCTGTCCCAGTGTGTGCTCAACAAAAGTTAGAAGACACCTCAATCTTAGCAGTCAGAGTGGTTGGGGAACTGTTGCCATTTATTAGGGCAGGGGCTCATGTGCCATACTTCTAGATATTTAAAGTCACCAGAATAACTGGTAATAAACTGTTTTGTTTTTTAAATCAAGCTAATAGACTGTTAAAAAAATACATTCTGGCTTTCCACCTCAACACAATTTTATAACAAAAAAAAAATAGAAAGAAATTTGTAGAGCTATGCTTTGTCTATGATTAAAAACAAGCAAACTATGAAAAAGAAAGGAATCTGATCATTTGCAAACCTATCCAGAATGCTGGACTAGCAATGTTTAGATGAGGAATAGGGATAAACACACATCAATTCATAAATTATTTTATATTTATGAAAAAAATTCATTTTCTTACCTCATTTTAATAAAATCCTAATTTTTATAGTCAAGATTTTCACATAATCTATATTACATTGATAGCAATAATCTAACAGATTAAAATAAATGTAATTATACTAAAATATACAAAGTTCAAATATATTTTAATCAATATGCAAATCAGCATTAAAGTAGAAAATAAAATTTGAATTATTTTAGGTATGTTTCAAAAAATTCTTTTTCCTTCAAAACATTCACAATTATCAATTATAACAGAAATGCAAACCACATTAATTAGTAAATTAATTAAAATTAGTAAAAGCAGTAAATTAGGGGAAATCAATAGATAGTTACAATAAAATTATTTAAATAGAACTGAAGATTTTTTTAAACATTTGATTACACTTTATGGCTTATTTTTATAAAAGTAAAACTATTAGCAATTCTAGTAAAGATCCCGTAATTGCTGGGGTCAAGAAATGGTTTTATACCAGCCAAATATGTGACATTTAGAACTATTTTAATATATAAATGTATGAGAAATATGAGTTATGTAATATTGCAAAATGTTAGTCAAATGTGTGTATGCAACTATTGCACATCCTATGTGCAATCTTCAGCACCTCCAGAACCCTGGATTGGAATGTGAAGAGAAACAAGAAAATGGGCTTGCAGCACTATTAGGATGTTGTTTATCATGAAAGAATTTATTATATATTTGCTATAAGAGAGGTAGAACTTAACCAAATCATGAGCTTGTTTTTTCTTTTAGCACCTCTGCAATCCTCATGCTCTGTGCCCTACAACAGCAGTGATGTCTGCAGTAGCTGGTGGTGTGCACACATCTCAGAACTTAGCTGCACTGCCTTTTATTTAAAGGACCAGAGAGGTGACAAGAATCCCGGGGGTGTGAATAGTGTTGGTTACAAGAGTGAATGCTTAGAATTACAGGTCTCTGTGCTTGGACCTGTATATTTGAACATGTGTATATGTATATTTACAGAGGACTTCTAGTCCTCTGTGAAAGCTGTTCTGTAATAAAGAAATAAGCAATACGATGGATAAATGTTTACTAGAAGTTTTCTACAATGTGAAAATCCTTCTCACAAATACCACACTGGTTTTCTTCACTAACTTAGAATATATTCTAGAACATCTGTCAATATGTTATCCGTCTTGATTGCTTGATTTTTGAGCATTAGGCCTAGTTCAGTTTTGACATCAATTTGCTGGAGAAAGCAGAGGAGAGAACGCCTCTTTTTTCTCATGACCAGGGCCAAGTCTAGAACTTGACAACCAGGCTGCAGAGAAGTGGCCATGACCCTCAGTAGAGGGACCCTCACATGGAGGAGGAGGAAGTGCCAGTGTACGTGCCATGCAGTCACTACTGTGTTCATTAAGAAAATATTTGAGCCCCCCCCTTTTTTTTTTTTCATTAACTCCGAAGCTCAACTGAGCTTTATTTCCTACCAAGAAACTTCTAGCCATTTGTCGGGGGAATAAGACTCCAAGGAAATAAAGAGGAAATTCGTTTGAATGTGAGACAGTTATAGTTGCAGCCTGTGCCGGCATGCAATAATATCACCATGGAACGGGGACTCCGGACTGATGGACAGGGTGGTTCAGAATCTCCAGAGCCCAACCCCCAAGCCAGGAGAGTGGCCTGTGGCCCCACTCCCTGGGAAAGGGCTAAAGCAAGTTTGAATTCTTCCAGTAAAATATTTACTCTTTGTCTCTAAACATTGGTTTATACATTTACCACCTATTTACCTTTGATTTCCAAGTAGCCTACACTTTTTTTTTATAGGGATCTTCTCTACTCTGGGCTTAATTTACTATTTTGAATATCACCATTTCAAAATAACAGAGACTTCATTTTTACTCTGTGCTATCTTATGTTTAAATCAGCCTTCTCCCAAGCTATGTTTTAAGGTAGTGTCTCAATAAACTGTGTATTGTGTACTTTTTATTATGACTAATTACATCCTATAACATCCATATACATTGTATTTCAGGAAATAGACTGATGGGCAGGCAAGGAGGAAAGAAAGAGAAGCAATCTATGGTCCTCCAAGAGATGATAAATCACTTCAACAATCTCTCCTGAGAGCCTACTGTGTGTCTGACCCAGTTCTAGCACAGAAAGCAGTAGGGTATCTTTTACAGAGCTGCTTATTTTGTAGGAGAGAAGAGAAACCATGTACACAAATAGCTATAAACTGAGGGAGACTAAGGTGAAGGTATTAGAGAAATACAGTCCAAAATGTTTGTAGCCTTGAATGGAGAAGGGAAAAAAAATCCTGCTAAGTGTTTGAAGTAAAGAGATTGAACACCACCACCAAGGCCCAGTTGTCCCTAGTAGCCCACCTTGATCTCAGCCCTGTGGGCTGTGGTTTGGGATGCTAAGCTGAGACACATGCACTTCTTTTAGTAGGCATAGTGAAGCAACAAAGTTTTTAAGCAGGAAGGAGATATGATGAGAGTTCCATTTAAGGAAGATGAATGTAGCTGCAGAGAACACAACAGCTTCAAGTCAAAGAGGTAGGAGATAAAGAGGCCTGTCATAATTTATTATAGCATCTTGGCATGGAAGCAATGAGGTCCTGAGCTAAGAGAAAAAAATAGAACACTAGTCAAGATCTGGGTTTACTTGGAGGGAATTACACCATTGCCAGATGGAATGGTGCTTGTTTTCTGCTATGTCTGCATAGTTTATGTTTTACATACCTAAATTTTGACCAGGTTGATTGCCTGAAGGTATGGGCTACCTCAAGGACATGATCAGCAGGATTTAATTTCCAGGTTGGGATGTTCTAAAGCATTGTCATGGGCAGTTGAAGTGTTGCAGGAAGAAGATAGCCTTGTTATTGACTGAAGGTTTAGGTGACTCCCATAAACAATGATGAACACCAGAAATTTCTAGTGGATGGGAAGAGTTAGAGAGTCACTGTTACAGTGGCAGTGTCAAAAACAAGGTGGTTTGGAAAATGGAAATCTCTAGACAGGTCTGAGACCACTGTCTGTGTGTCACCTCATGCCAGTCTAGTGATGAGTCTGTGAGTAGAGTGGTTTGATGAATTTCTGTATTCAGTGGAATTCCTGGGGATTCAAGACTGAGGCTGTGGTGTGCATGCAGGGTATTTAATGGGGAGAGTTATTGGGACCGTACCTGTTGAGAGTGAAGAAAACAGAGTTGGGAAAAGGAAGAAGTTGGCTGTGAAACAGTTCTAACCAAAGTCTCATCCAGTCTTGTGGGGTGTTGGAATGGCCCTATAAATTTGACCCCAACTGAGGCTAGAAGGTTGGGTCTTTGTATTCTGCATCTACCTATCACTGGATGTGCGTCCCCAGGAAGTAGGGGTAGGGGGCCATGTTCTTGATGTAAAACTATCCCTTGAGGTAACAACCTTGCTTGGCAACTCTCATCAGGTAGGGGTGGTGCCCAAACAATGTCTCAGCTGTGAGCTTCGCAGCTAACACTTCTGGCAGTTGGGGGAACGAGACCTCAGTTCTGGAGGATAGAACTGAGAGACACACCATGGCATGTGTTATATGCTTTCTGGGGATTTGCCTTGTTTGCTTGGAGACTCTTGGGATCAAGGCTAGCAGAAAGAATTATCACCTAGAGTTCTGAGCCCATCACAGCTGAAAGGCAGTGGAAAGCCCACACCTGAGGGGCAGAGAAGGACAAGGCCAATGAATCCAAGAAGGACCAGTGAAGGGGTGGTGTTGCCTAACGAGAGGTCTGCAGTTAGGCGGCTTGGTTTTTGGTCTGCCACTTACCAGCCATGTGAGCTGGTCATATTACTTCATCTCTTTGTCCTTTGGTTTCTTTATTTGGGACAAAAATCATACTTACCTCAGAGCATTGCTGTGAGACTAAATGGAAAATGCAAGCAAAGCACTGTTGAAGTGCTAATGCGTATGTGGGGCTCGAGAGAGCCAGCAGCAAGGATCACTAGTGTTGTGGTTAACAGTTTTGCCAAGTGAGGGAGGTGTGCAAGATGGGGGCTCTTAGCAAATACCCAAGGGAGGGGTATTTGCCCTGAGGATTTTATGTATTCTTTACCTCAATCAAATTCAAAACCAGCACTATACAAAAGCTGAAAGAAAACAAGATATTTCTGTAAGAAGGTTGTTATCTTCATCTTACCCTATTCCTTTAGGTACATTGAATGTAAACTAATCCTTCCCACTGTTTCCTTCAGCTTGAATTTCTAGTCCTACCGTTGCCACCCACCACTCATGTGACCTTGCAAAAGTCACATGACCTTTCTGAACTTCAATTTCTTCATCTATAAAAGAAGAGGCGTAATGCCTGATCTCACTTGGTTGTTGTGAGATACAAATGAGACATCCTTCTATTTGGAAGCAGTTTGCCAAACTGTAAAATGCAGGCTAGCTATTGCCATCATTGGGATTGCTTTGTTGATTGAGAGTATGTGTTGGATGTGATGGTCATGACCAGTCAAGATTGGGGAAAAGAGTTAATAAAGATGAAAAGGTGAGAAAGAGTGGGAAAGCTGTTAATAAAGATGAAAGAGTGGGAAAGCCCTGGTGAAAATAGGGTAAATCATAGCTTTTTTCTTTATCCCTTTGTATATTAAGGACCTATTTTGTGCCAGACCCTGACAAAGGCACAAGATCTAGAGAGAGATGATATGCTCACTTTCCTTAAGGTATCTATGACAACTGTTTGTTGTCATGTGCATTAAATTCTTTTTACGTCTTCACCTACATTCCATCCCCCAGTTCCTAAATCATCTAGATAAAGTCCTCATGGGAACATCAAGATCCTGCCAGGTGTATTTCTGCCTGAGTTGCTGCCATGCTGGGTGTGGCAGTAGCCTTTGGTCAAACACCTCATTCCTGGGGTGGTGCTACCCAAATGTCACACCTACACATGCTTAATGTCTTAATTAAGTCAGAGTTGGAGAGTGGTGTCTTCTGATGAATAGAAATGTGAACATTTAATGAATTTCAATTCATGAGTCATACTTTTGTGTGTGTGGGGGAAAGGGTCTAGTTTCTACAATTCTCTCCCTCTGAAAAGTTTGAGATGCTTTTTGACATTTAAATCCGAAATACAATTAGAATTGACTTCTATGTATTATGTGAAATAGGCATCTAATAACATTTTTCTCCATAGGCATGATTTCTTACAGTGGAGGACATTTCCAGGATGATAGGAAATGTATATGTTGAAAGAGAAAAAAAGAAATAGAATAGAAAGACGTTAGGAGAAGAAAAGGCTAGTTCCCAGAATTTATTAAGACAAAACCCTGCAGGCCAAAAGACAATCATAGGAATCCCCCCACTTTCCCTGTCCCTCTTGGCATAAATGGTTTTTGGTCTAACTCAGCACCTGTATTGATTGAATGAGTCCACAAGTGTGCTTGGGTCATGGTGGAGATGAAAAGCACTCATATAATAATCATGCTATTAATTTGTTTATTTAACTTACATCCGGGAACATCTGGTACTGTTACACAAAAAGAATATGGATACCTACTTTCAAGAAGCTTACAGCCTCAGTATAAACACAATTGCACTGCAATTTCATGGGAAATATCGATGGGAATACCTTACATTCATTAACCTTCTCAGGTATAACATCCTAACATATTTGCTTTTTTACTACGTATTCGTGATTTCCTTTTACATGTCTATTCAAGGTTCACAAAGGCTCAGGGATTTGCACAAGATAGCATGCTAGTGAGCACAGGTGAAAAATAAGACCAAGATTTTTCTTAGTCTAGTGGCTTTTCAACTATGCTATCTTAATCTCAATTTTCCAACAGTTTTTGTTATACAATCTTCTCCTAAATCTGTTTCTATCTCTATTGATCAATCTTTACTCACTATTTCATCAATTTCTCTATATCCCTTCCATCTACATACTCATCTGCTTATCTACCTGGGTAGGTAAAGTGGAGGAAGGGAAGAGTATTGGGAAAGGTTTGGGGTTACCTGAATTCAAACAGCTCCCAAGCTCATGCGTAGCCAATCTCCTAACACCACAAAAGTTGCCTCAATTATTTTAAATCAGTTCCCATATCTCTAAAATGAGGGGATTTAGATTAAATGCTTTTTAAAATGTTTTCTAGTTCTAATATTACTTCCTACCAAATTGATTTTTGAAAGCACCATCTCATAATACTATTTATTCACTGTTAGATAATTTACTTCAGACTTGTTCACATTTTATCTATAGCTAAATCTCATGTCCCTTCCCTGCTTTACTGGTTAGGTTTCTTTGATCACCAGTGATAAGAACATAACTCAAAGTCAACATAAGAGCAAGACTTTGGGTTTATGCTGCTGAAATACCACCTTCTCACAGGCTGAAGCAGTAACTCTAGAACCCAGACCTCTCAGGATGCTGAGTGGTTCCATGTCATTCTCAATTCACTTTATATTTCTTACTATCTGATTCTCTTCATCTTCATCTTATCTCTACTAAAGAGTGGCACAGTTCACACTCCAGAGAATATGACCCCCCCTAGAAGTACCAGATAAGCAACTCCAGTAGAAAAATTCTTTTTCATGTGTGGGTACATAAATCTAAGGGTAGGACTAGGCACTCTGTATTTGGATGAGACCTTGTTGTTGGGAGGATTTAGTGATTCTGACCAAGGGCCCATTAAGCTATAGCTTCAATGGAGCCGTTTGGACAAGAAGGGCAATTCTGTCACACACCCC
>PVHY01030642.1:0-13279 GCA_004024945.1 Uropsilus gracilis
GAGAGGAGGAGGGGGGAGAGAGAGGAGGAGGGGAAGGGAGAGAGGAGAGAGAGAAGGAGGGGGAAGGAGAGAGAGGGAGAGGAGGAGGAGGCAAGGGGAGGGAGAGGGAGCCTGCTTTCTAGAATCAGGAACAGAACAAAGGAGCAGGTAGACCTGCTGAGAAGCAGCTTTGATCCCAGCAAGAGTATTGTTTTCAGACCTTGACTTGCTCCAATTTACTGCTAAAACAAAAAGGGTAAAGTGCCTGGAAGTTCTGTAATATGAGATATATGTTTGTGCCTTTACCACAAATGAATCTGAGGAAAAAAGATGAATAGGAGTTACAAGTCCAGATATTTGAGGAGCTGTGAGCTGGATAAGACAGTGAAGGTCTCTTTTGGTGGAGGAAAAAAAGGACGTATAAATGCAGGTTACAGGACAGAAAATTTTAGTTCAACTTAAGATTTCAATAACTTGTCAGAGAGGCAAAAGGAACTAGCATACATATGCTGGATCTATAAAATGCATGACAGGCTTTAACACATGTCTTTTATTTCTCACTATCTTATTTAGTTTTTTTAATTGATTAAATAATTTTTAATCAATTTTTAAATGAATTAAGGAAACTGAAGCTCAGAGAGGTTAAGAACATTGCCCAAAGTCACCCAGCTTGTGTGGAAGCAAACCCACCAGTGAATCCAGTTAACCTGTTTTCACATCTGGTGCTTTTCCACTGTTATCAGGTGTGTTGACGCAGAACTCTTGGGCCTCATGAAAACTGGGTTGCAGGCTCTCCACCTTCCCTTCTAAGATTTTACAATTCCCTACATAAGTAATCCAAAAGGTGCATTTAGATTTTTACATTTTGGAAGTATTTCAATGTACAATATTGAAAAACCAAGTGTGCCTTGAAATCTGACTCAAGATAAATTTCATTTGGGACCACTTTAATTCTAGGATATTTGAAAGAAAACCCTCTTAAAGGGACATACACCACTTCTCTAATGTCTCTAATGAAAGGAAAAACAGAGCTGAGGAGGTGAGAGAATACTTTTCTTTCCTTGAAGTGTGGTAAGAAGGACATGCTGACATTGCTTCTGAAACAGGGTAAAATAACCATAGGATGGCAGCCTTCGTGGTTGCCAAATGAAACAGGGTAAAAAAGAAAAAAAGACTTTTGGACTTGAACTGAAATTGGGTTAAAAGAAACAAAAGGCTTTCTGACTTTAACTTTACACACCTCTGTCTGCTTCTCTCTACAAAGCAGGCTACAAACTATTTATTAGCATTTTTACTGATCACCTTTACCATTGGTATGCAAAAATCAGCTACCAGCTTCTCTCAACTTTCTTCCTCTCTTTCAGACCTAAAAAAAAAACCAAAACTTAAAAACACAGTTTAAACTTTAAACTAGTTTGCCTCAATTTACCCTTTTAGACTCATGGGTTCTTTCCACCACCCCCAGCCTTCTCAACCAAAATACTAAGTTAAAGCAAAACTATAAGGGCAGACTAATTTATTTCTAACAAAGTGATATCTTAATTACTACAAAAAAAAAACATGTAAGTAAAACTCCGATTACTTTAACATTGTCCAAAACCTTTTTTAACATTGTCCAAAGTCCTTTCCCAGATTGCTTAAAAATCCTCAGTCTCTCAGTCCTGATCATCTCACTAAAATCAGCCAGTTACAGTATATCTCTAGATGCTGAAAGACATCTTCCTTTGGCTGCTCCTTTGGTGTGCTCTAGCTCCTCCATGCTGTCTTCTCCTTGTTGTCCTCCTCCAGGTAGTAAAAGAAACTTTACCATACCGTACCCAGCAAAGTTTACTTTTTTTGGGGGGGGGGGGCCTAACTTTTGCACGGCCTCTTCCAGACACAAGTCAAACTCAGCAAAACAAACTCCAACACGGAGTTTAAACCAGCAAACTCCTTAACTGCCTTTAGCACACATCCTGCTAGCCTGGGTCAGCCAAAGGCTGCAAGCCCCAGGCCTTGGTCACCTGGCCAAGCTCACATGGTTTTAATTTTTATTTCACAAAATGACAAAACCACCTAAATCTGAATCTAAATCCCCATTTTCCTCTTTCCTTTGTTTCAAACCTCTTTATGTTTTTTTCTGTTCCCCCGCCTTCCAAAAACAGCTCCTAAAGTATTACATTACAAAAAAAAAAAAAAACTCTGTTTTACTTTTTCCTCCCCCTTGTATCTTTCTGAAAGAAAATTTTAATTAAGTCCATTCTCACATTTAAGCATATCTTTCTTAAAATCTGTGATCTTAAACAGGAGATAATAGCACCCAGGTGGTGCCCCCTACCACTTCCAGTGTCTATAAACTGATGATAATTTCTCATGACTTCTCAAGACAGTTACCTCAGAAGGACCTCTGTCCTAGGGCTGATGTTAGGCCAGCACTCTGGAGTAAGGTAAGAAAGGAACCCCCAAGGCAGAAAAACTGAATTTGCCATCCCCTTGTGCTTTCACTTCAGTCATGAGACTCTTTCCTTTGCTCTTTAAATCAACAGGTTTCATTCTACAGAACCATTTCAAATGTAACTACATACCTCAAAAAGCAACCTTTTCCAGTAAGACCCATTTAGTATTTATCTTCTTGTGTGTGTGATTCAACCTGTTTCTGTTGTGTGTTAAACATCGGTGATAATCTACCTAGCGCCATCAACCATGAGCAGAGTTCTAGCTCTGTCTTGTAAGCGGATCATGTGTGTTTAGTTATCAGTTTTTATGGGGATGCACTCTCCTGTCAGGCGTCTTTTGGTCTGATCTAGACTTCGTTTTTAGCCAGAAAGGTACTAGTCCGGGCTGACCTGAATTTAGCAACTAGCGGTAGCGTCAGAGTCGTTTTTTCTGGAATATCCCACCCAAGGTGATAAACTGCTGGGGATTCCCCTCCTCCACCTCCCTTAAAACCTTTCAATGAAAGACTTAGGTAACTTTCCTCCAGGACAAAACACTCAGAAAAGATCTAGCATAAGTCTCTGCCAGTGTCTGATTACACGTGATGGTCAGTGATGGCCGATCTGCCAATTACATTAGACTTATCCAGATTGAACCAGGTAAGAGTAAGAACAAGGACACAACTGGGGAACACTGCATCCCACTATCAGAATGTGTCATATTTCATAAACAGAACAAAGCAGATTTAGGAGGAACTTTTTGACTGTTATAAGTTGCAATCTTTTATTGGTAGATAAATTTTAGGCATTTTCCCCATCCTTCTCCAGCTTTAAAAGAAAAAAAAAAAAAGGAGTAACTCAAGGACTTCATGCATACATATTACTGATACTTACCTCCTCTTCTCTAGATCTCAAATGTATATTTAGTTATTTTGATATCTCTGGTGAGATTTCTCTTTCATTTTAGACAATCCAAAGTTGGTGGAGAGTTTGTAGCTAATACACAAGGTTTTTGTTCCTTCTGCTTTTTGCATTCGCATGAGTCCATATTGAAAATGATCTGCAGTGGAAGAGTCAACAACTCCCTAACATCATTTCACAATGAAGGTGAACTTGAGAATGGGGAGTTTCCAGGGGCATGCAAAGAGACAGGAGTCTTTAAGTAAATGTGTGGCCCACATAGCAACATCTGCTATAGTAATACGCAATGTTATGTGGAGATAATTATATATTGTGGTTTTTCAATGAATGCATTAAGATATCTATGCCAATAGAAAAAAAAAAAACAACAACCAGTAATAACAGCTAATGCCAAGGGCAGAATTAATACTCGATCTCTAATTTAAAAATTTTCTAAGTAGACAAATGTATTAATACCTGATAAGATAGCCCCTTGAACCACTAATGACAGACTTCAGGTATACTTGAGACTTGTATTTTTTTCTCTTTTTTTTTGTGGAAACTGTTCCTTTCTCATGTTGGCCAAATACCAAAACTTACCTTGAAATTGGCTTGTTTTGCATGGAACCTGTAGCTACTCAAGCCCTAACAGCAGCATCCATTGATGTGATTTGACTCCTGCAGGTTTGATTCAAATTCAGACCTGAAGTCAATGGCAGAGGTCAGTTTTCAAATCCGTGGGGTTAGTCTAAAAGGCAAGCCTTTCTTCTGAGCCCCAAGTCTCAACTGGTAGTGCCACTCCAGGGGAGCAGCTGTCTTCCTCTGGATATCAGGAGGCAGAAGATGCTCCTTTCTTCTTGCTCCAAGTCTAAGGACAGTGACAGCAGGTGGAAGGGGCCCCAAAGGCTCTGTGTGTCCTCACTCCTGCCCTGGGGTGTCTTGTCCATGCCTGGGCGAATGAGATGCCATTTTTCTTTTTTTTAATTTATTTTTTTTTCAATTGATTGCACACACACACACACATACACACATATATAGTACATCATTGTCTATCCTGAGGTTCTCCCATCGCCTTATCACCTGTGAACTTAATGAGATGCCTTATTTCAAGGGAAGAAAATGCTGCTTATTTTGGAGACATGTACCTGGGATACTTCTGATAAAAGCTGTTCCATTTGCATTTTCAAAGCATGATCATGACTGTCATTTTATAGTCTGCTTTAATCTCTTGTTCGCTGGAGTGGTGTTTTAACCATTCCAGCAAGGCCGTCATCCCTTTGAAAACCCCACTTATCCTGTAGTGTTCCTGTGTCTCTAGATGGAAAGGTCACACAGGCAGTGTTTATGTGATGATTATGAAACGATTATTCTCCCAAATACGAAAGAAATCATTAGATAAAATTTACCATCTGGACCAGAGAGATGTGATGAGGGAATTAAGCAAAAATGTTTTTCTACTATGTGCTTAAGAAAAGGAGTTGAATGTACCTTCCCAGAGGAAACGATGCATTTGTCAGTCCTTATTCCTTGTTTTAAACAACACTCGAGGGCCAGGTTTTTAGCAAAGGAAATGTTACATGTGATTTGTCATCAAATTTTAAATTTCCCAAGAATTGAATTTCCCAAAGAACAGTAGGTTAAGCACTTCCCCCAGGATACGAATCAAAAAGCTCCATTTTATAAGCTTGGTAACAAAATAGACAAAAAAAAAAAAAAAAGAAAATCAGCTGTAAAGATCAAGTAAGTCACTTTCCTTCTACCATATACTCTGAATTCTGGAGGAATAATGTTTTCCCATGGCAGGTAGCTCATGGTGTGTTTCTGTCACTACCATTACCATTCGCTGTTTTTGTAGATTTTACAGCAGTGTTGTGACTGAGACATGCAAGTGGGAAATTTCAAAAATGTACTTGAACAAATTGCTGGCAACGTTGTTAGGTGGTGTCACACACATCTCTGAAGAATTGCTCATAGCCTCCACACTGACAGTCTCTACCTGTGACTTGGGAAATGGATTCACTTTAGAAGGACCTTAGCTCTACCTGGAATAATAGGTATGTGGCCTATGAAGAATCACCTCTTATCCCATCCCCCATTCTTTCTAGGGTCAAAGGCACATCCAGGGTGACTTTTTTGGGGAATGAGAGAAGGCGGAGGTGATCTCCTAGATTTGCTTTAGGAGAAGGATTTAGAATTATGGACAGCTAAAGCTATAGTTACCTTGCTAAATACACTTTAAGAAGGCTTTATAATCTATAATTATAATTCTAATAAGGTACTTAGGGTAAGTATTAATTTTATACTAATTATGAGGATTCTCTTCTATTAAGTGTTTACTACACACTAGTCACTGACATTTAGGTCATAAAACACATCCAGAAGGTTTAAAAAGTGCAATTATTGACAACATTGGTTTGTAGTGAAAATTACTTTAGTCTCTTCAAATTGGTAAAATTTGAACTCTTGACACCCATTGCCTGCCCCACCCCCCTCCCCCCAGTAGTGAGAATGTATATGACTTCTTTAAATCTTTGGAGGCAAGATAATCCTACTTTTCAGAAAAGATTTTGAAATGGGTTTAAAAGATTTTATCTTTAGGCTCAAACCAGTTTAATTAAATAGACTTAGAAAAATAGACTAAAGTCAGATTTTTGCCTAAGTTACAAAAGCTTAAAAAGGCAATTTCAGCAATTTAAATAGTGTACAGGCTACAACAATGACAGTATTTTCCCAGGGTCCAGTTCTTAGCATGATAAACTTCCTTTTTAAGGCAGATGAGAGGGTAAACATGACCACTGACCTGTGCTGTTTCCACAGACAGTGAGTGCTATAAAATACATTCTTCATGTAAAGAGCTGGGCACAGTTGTGAGAAGGGATGAAGGAGAGAGATTGACATAGTTACAGACTGGGCTATTAGAAGTGTGGCTGGTAGCACTTTAAGGTAAATTGCTAGGCTTTTTATAGGGTTTAGGCAAGGGGAAAGAAAAGGTGGCTAAGATAATGTTTTACAACTAATTAATTAGGGAAGATTAATGGTTAAGGTATAATAAAACGGGTAAAACATTAGTTTTGTGAAATAATGGCAGGCAGGGGATTTACCCATACATTTGTTGGTAACTCCTAAGGAATGTTTTTTAAGGTAAACATTGGAGGAATGGAGAAGCTGCTCTTTGCTCTCTGGACGTTTGTTATATTAGTTCTGTCTTTAGTGTTCTGAAGCCAGATAAGATGGTGAAATGAAGTTTTCTTCATTTCACAGACTTTCAGGTCATTTTTATTCTCTCTAACTTGAATTCTTCAGTTTCCCTGCAAGATTTTGGTACCTCAGTTTCCCTGTTTGCAAAACGGGAGTTAGAGGGTCGCTGAGAACGCCGAGGGCTGTGATCACAGACAGGCAAGAGTCTGCACTCTTGTTAAGTGAGCTTCTGAGATGGAAGGGAACACTGAGACACAGGCTCCGATTGCTCCTTCACGTCAGTCTTCGTGACCTTAAGTCGAAGGCAGTTGTTTCCATTCTTTTGTAACAGAAGCTTACAAAAGACCAAGACGTCTGTCTACCTTTGGGCCCAGCCAGGCTGGCAGAGAGATGAGGTCAGCGGTGATGTTTCGGCAGCCCGGCAGCCTGGCCCTGGCATGCACTGTCTCAGGCGTGCGGTGCTAAGGCCACTTCAAAGGCTCAGCTCCCTGCTATTTTTATCCCAGGACGGCAGCCCGCCTCTGCAGTTGCCTCTTGAGTCAAAGGTTCTGCCAGGTCTCTGACACCGTTTAAGGCCTCACGACTCTTCTCACAATACAGAGACCCACCACTGTTGGTTTGTCTATGTGGCACTCGGTTTATGAATTCAGTCTCTGCTCTGCCTGTGATCCTGAAACAGGAACCAGCGCTATTGCCAGCCTACCTCCCAAGAGAGGGGGCTGGAGGAGGTGGATTCCTGGGGATCACAAAAGCATCAAGTTCAGTCCTTTCCAACTGACCTCGTGGGCATCCGCTGTCAGCCCCAGGCCCTTCTCTTTCTCGCTTGATGGTTTTTTGTCAACATCAGATGAGACTTGGCTTAAAGTTGCTTTAGAACACAAAGCTTAATCTGGAAGTTTATGTAAGTGAATTTAGGTCATAGTGGCAGAGTGGGGAGAAGAAGTTCTAACTCCAAGACCATAGCTCTCATTCAGCTATTTCAGTGTGTTTACTGCATTCATGGAGCCATTTAAGTGACAGGTGGTTCCTTAGTGACTTTTCTACTTGGTAGTACCACTCTTCAGAATTCCACTTGGGTAGGAGAAAACTGAAGATTCACTTTTTAGCAGGCAGGTCCCAGGTAAGATGTGAAAATGACTAATGAAGAGATCAGGACAAAATTGACCTTCTGGGGTCGGGGGGTGGGGTGGGGAGGTCTCTAGTCCCCTGACTTGTTTGTGTCTTGATCACTTCTATGGCATCTGTCCTACATTTAGAGACCTCTAGATAAGAGAATTCTTCTTGTCTTCATCTTCATGTTGACCTGCTTCTCTGTTAGAAAAAAGGTAACTGAAGATGCCTAAGAGCTGGACCACGTCCCTAGGACATGAGTTAGTGAAAGCAGCTATTTCCCAATACCATTTCTCATGTCAGATGACAAATCAGCTTCCAGCCTTCTCTTCTCCAACTCGAAGCAACCTCTGTTTTCCCTATAGGTCATCATTTTTAACTTTTGGGTGTATATTTTAGGCTCATGTCAAGATTCATGCATCACTTTCTAAGACTTTTCTCTTTTGTGGAAGGGAAACAATTAAAAACCCTTGAACATCCACTGACCTAAATGCAAACTTTTGACTTGCAAGTTAAAAGCTACTTGTTCACAAAAGTCATAAATATTGATTCATTCATAAATATTGATTAACCTTATCTTTTCAAACATGTCTTGGTGTGAATATTGGGGAAGAGGAAGTGTGTATTTGGGAAGTTGGTGTTGTGTGTGTTCCATGTCATATATAATAAAACATTTATTATGTTAAATAGTCATAAGTCTAAGTTAGGGAGAAATAAGGTAGGAAGAGGGACAGAGAATTCTGGACAGAGAGAAAGAGAGAGCAAGAGAGAATAGCCAAATAGTGATCATATGATATTTGAGTAAGGAAGATAAAAGTAAGATAAAAGTGAAAAGTAAGTGAAATGTGGAATTTTGTGTTCCAAGCAGAAGAATAAGCAAGTATAAACATCCTGAGGCCTGAGTGTGCCTGTGTGTTCAAAGAACAGTGAAGAGACCTGTGCAACTGGGCTGAGAAGGAAAGAGCAAGAGATGAGGAGGGGCAGGGTCTGCAGAGTTGATTGGGCCTGGTGGCTCAGTGAAAGGACTTTGTTTTCCTTTTCTGAGATGGGAAGCTTTGACAGGGTATTAAACAGAAGACAAAGCCACATAATCTGATTAGGTTAAACAGGATAATCTTGACTGCCATCTTGAGCATAGACTAAGATTCTAAAGTGAACCTAGGAGCAAGTTTGGAACCAGGTGATAGTCCAGGTAAGAGAGAATGATGGTTTAGCCCAGGTTGATAAGGTAGCACAGGTAGTAATAAATGGTGAGAATTTAGTTGCACTTTAAAGTAAGTGTTGACAGATTCAGATGTAAGTTATCAGGGGTGGGAGTATCAAAAATTATCCCCAAAATTCTGACATGAGCAAATGGGAAACTGGAGAATCCCTGCTTATTTCTTACATTCACCCTCTCTTTTAGGGGACCTCTGCTCTTTAGAAAATCAAATCAATGACTAAAAAGAAAAGAAGTACCATTTATTCTGTGGGCTGTTATTGGAATCTACTAATGATAAGTGCATTTTTATGGTGAATATTGTAAGTTCAAGCAAGAAGGGAGTTGAAGTATTTGTCAGTTGGAGATCCTTTCTCTGCTATGCCTATATAACCATCATTTCAGATGAGATATTTTCAGTGTCCAAATTTTATGATATCTAATAGTTTGTACTGCAAAAGCTATGTCACATTAAAAACGTCTTTGGCTTCTGGAACTATTCACTTCTTCATCCTAAGTAAATCTCAGATGGCATTTTTTTATTTTTAATGTCAAGTGTTTCCTGCTAGTTACATTGGTTGCAGGAAAGCTAAGAGGCTTCATTCACAAGCTGTGTGGATAAGTGAACACTGAACTGACATGAATAGGTGATTTAGGTTGTGATGATCAGCTGATGCAGTGCAGGGCCCTGTGTGAGTGTCACCTTGTAGAGAGGAAGGGCTTGGAAGTGTGGTGCATCTTCACACTAACCCCTCCTTGGTCTGGGACAAGTGGCAAGGTGCCAGTATGAATGAATGTAAAACTGACTGAAATATAAATGACCCTTTCCAGATTGCCTAAGGTCTCATGCCATTTAGTTTGCTTGGATTCCAGCCTTTTCTGAAAAGAGGTGTGCTTTTAAAGCAATTTCACCACAATGATAATCTAATTTTTTTGATGAAAATCTCTCATGAGGGTCTGCCTGGGTTCAGCTCCCTGCTCCAACGCTTGCTCGTTTTCTGTCCTGGGGGAAATTTATCCTCTGACAGTCTCTTTGTCTTCATGTAGAAAATGGGAATGATAATGGTGCTGACTTTATGGGGTTGGTACGAGGATCATGTGCAATCCTCTATGTAAAGTGATTGGCCATGCCCCTTGACAGTCACTGTGATCTATTAGTTGTTGTTAATAATATTTAGCCTTTTGGTAGGAGTGTATATCAATAGGTGATCCATGAGTCAGTGGGAAACTTCTTGACACTGATTGCTTGCATTGTATTGAAAGCTAAAGATTTGCTGATGATCTGGTGATTTCATGATCTCATGGGCTGACGCCTGAGGGGACTGGATGCTCCAAACACACACAGAGTGATGTTCTCATCTCTCATTAGCTATGACAGCTGCCAGATGACACGCCCCCCCCCCTTGGCCATTCTGAATGCTGTCTCTGTGGATTTGCTTTTGATTTTTGTGTTTATGCACAGCAGTCATCTCTTAAGATCAAGATACTTTATTTGCATTCACCCTAACTAGCAAACTGGAAGGTGAAGGATGCAGAAAATTCAAGAGAATGTTATTATTTCTTAGTTTGATTTCTTAGTTTGCAGGGTAGCAAGAGGATGAAGAAAGCATTCAAAGAATATAGGAGTAACTGGGGACAGGGAGGAATGGTTGTACAGACGTGAACATGTGTGTATCATGTTCTGTGATCACAGAGTCTCTGAGGGAAGGTTTGTCTTGAAGTAAGGAAGACATTCTTATGGAGCAGAAGCTGAGGATCAACCAAGATTTCCTCTCCCTTGGAGGCAAGTGTAAGGTTTCAACTCTTAAGATTTTGAAGTTATTAGAGACACTACTTGAAATTAATTGGTTGAAAAATTTTTTTCCTCTATTTTTAGCCTTTATTCTAAAACAAAATATGAAAACTTTATGTTCTGAAAAGGATAATGTTCTATAACAAGATATGAAAGTAGCTGTTTCCTCTAGGCCTCTAGTTATAGGAGTTGTTCACTCTTATGTGAATTCCAAGTCAGAATGCAGACGTCACAGAGAAACTAACAGAAAGCTCTTTGCACAAACTTTGAAGCTCTCATTCAGGTCCAGGCTATCAAAGTGGGGGGCTAAAGGCAAAGATACAGGTTGCCGTGAGGAGAAATTCTGGAGGTCAGAGTGTGTGTATTTGGATAAGGAGGTGAGGCACACCTACTCACTCCAGCTTTAGGAGAGAAGTGTCCAAAATGACTTTTATAGGACTTGGCACAAATGCTTAGGATGGATGAGAGATGAGAGGGGACTACAGTCTGACTCCATTCCCAGAAAATCTGGAGGTAAGCATGGGTTTGCACATCATTGTGGAAGAGAACCAAGGCATTTGCTATTTAACTCATACAGGCAGACAGTGGATTTTCCCAGGGTAGGCGGGGAGCAAAGGACAGTGGTGTGGGCCTCTTGGGCCTCTCCAAGGGTAGAGATGGACCTCAGAACTATAGGCTGCTGGCAGGCACCTGTTTAGGGGTGCAGAATAAGGCACAAGTTACCTTCTAGAATAGAAATCAACTGGCACGAAGCAAGGGCTGCAGGCAAGATGGCACCAGCGATGGGAATCTTCAAATGTTTTATGAAAATTTTCTTTCTGTGGCCAATCCTGATTTCAAAGTGAAACCCTGGGGTGTCATATTATCGAATTAAGTACAAATTTACTTCTGTTATTTTCTTCCGTCTTCATCCTTGCTCTGTGACCCCAGGAAAGTCGAAGTCACAGCAAGATGGTAGATCAAGAGGAAGGAAAGAGTGAAGAAGCTAATCACAACTCCTTTCCTACAGGGAGATGACCACACTGATACATGTCCCAGTTAAGAAACGAGAATAGACTTTAAGTTGAGACTGAAGTTCATTATTATAAGGGTTGGGATGTTTTATTTTGAACTAGACTGATTTGGATAACATTAGGTGACCACAAAACTATTCCTAAAAGAAAGCAAGTTGTTACAGGACCATCTCAGTTTTCATCTAGAGGCAATGGGAAAACTGCTTTTGTAAAAAAAAAGAAGAAAAAAAAAGTAAAGCCAAGAAAAGAAATGAGCAATTTGATGATACCACCTACACCAATTTAGCACACTGCTTGCAGTGAAGTACTCACGTGTCAAAAATTGAAGTTCTTTTGACAGTTCCATCCATGCTGGGAACTACAATCCAGGGTCTAACCTAGGTTACTCTAAGATCCTGTTATTAGATATTCAAACTCTAAAATAGAAGAAACACCTGATGCTTTCAGGTCCCTTGGTAATTTTTGGCCCGGGATATAGCACATGGTTTCGGTTAGCCAGCCAAAGAGAGAACATTGTGAGCCTTGGGACAGAGATGGACAGAAGGAAATAGCACCCAAGAACAAGATGTGAAATTGCTTAGCGGAAATACGTTAAAATTAGGGGCTTGGATACAGACAGAGACTGGAGGCCTGCAATATTTTTGGCACAAATAGAAACAACAATGTACCTAAAAGATCATTCACTCACACTGTGTCTCTAACCTAAGACAACTTTTAATTTTTATCTCCTATTGTTAGCACTTGAAGGGATATGTTTGGTATTCCAAGGAATACGTAGAGGAACAATAGTCATTTTGTCCTTTGAGGTCATTGTTTTCTTCTTTTATAGCCAGGGTGCTGCTATATTTGGCATATTTGGGTTCTGTGAGAGATTTTTTTTTTTTTTAATTTCAATGCCGCTTTAAAAGTCTCTTGAGAAAAATCTTGACTTTACTCCTTCTATACTTCAAAATTTTACTGATTCCCCTTATGTTCTATAACTAATTGTGTACCATGAAAAAAATTCCCCATCTCTTCATTATTAAAATATCATTGAACAGTTAAGTTTCACTTCTTCTGAAGATTTCATGCTAAATGGAAGAAAAACAAGGGAAAAATGTATCTTTATCATCCCATGGTTGGATGTCCTTTCACCAAGGGACATATATTCACAGTTTACTTAGTGCTTCCAAATATAATAATGACTATTTCATTTATCACCGGTGTGTATATGTGAGTGTCTCCTATTTTTCTTAGGTCTCTTTTTTCCCCTTTATATCTCTATTTTATTCTCACCCCTTCAAATCTGTATTATTTTAAGGATTTGACTAAAGCAACCCCCTGAAGTACTATATCTGTTGGAAGACCTTGTCAAGCTCTTGTTAGGGCAGGGACTCTGTTGTTCTCTCTCTTCCATAAAGAAGGACAAAACAAAGGTTGGGCACGGTGGTTCGTGCCTGTAAGCTTCAGCCTATGAAGCGGCTGGGGCTAGGGATCGCGGTTCGAGTCCCGCCTGGGGCCCTTAGCGAGACCTAGTTCCAAAAAAATAGCTGGGCGTGGTGGCGCACACCTGTCATTCCAGCTACCTGGGAAGCTGAGGCTGGGGATTGCTTGAGTCTGTGGTACCCCGGGCAACGAGAGCCTGAGGTTCCACGGGCAAAAATAGCAAAACCTAGTCTCAAAAAAAAAAAAAAAA
>PVHY01030643.1:0-13271 GCA_004024945.1 Uropsilus gracilis
TTAAAGTTTTTCTTTTCTGCAGTTTTTGGAGCTGAAAGCAGAGAGCAGTTGGCTGGCTTTTGCATATCAATGGTAAAGGTGATCAGTGAAAATGCTAATGAAGAGTGTGTAGCCTGCTTTGTAGAGAGTAGCAGGCAGATAAGTGTATCCAGTTAAGGTTAAAGGTAATTGCAAAGGAACTGCTCCAGAGAGAGAAGCAGGTCTGTAAGCCTGTCTTTGTTCGCCCTGTTTCAGAAGGACAGATGAACAGACGGGCTGACGAAAAGATGGAAGGAAAGAAGGAAGGAAACTTTGTAAGGAAATCATAGGCTATTTATTTTGATTATAGTTATTTCACGATGTGCATGGGTATCACCTCATCATCCTGTATGCATTAAATATGTACACTATTTTCCTCAAAATAAAGAAAATAAAAAGATCCACAGGTGCTTGGCAGGAACAACAAAATCGTAGGATTGCAGTAAAATATCACACGATGTGAATCTTGAATTCCATCAACTTAATTAAGGCCCTGACACTAACACACACGTGTACCCGCGCACATTCTCCCTTGGCAACACTTTCTCTTCTCTTTCTGTGGGGTCGGGCCATCTCCTACGAGGCCACAGCGCCACCTTCTGGACAGATAAGGCAGCGTGACTGAGCCTCTCCAAGAACAAAGCAGGTGACAAGCCTAGAGTTGGTGGGGGGCACACACACGTCCAGCCTACAAGTGGCTTTGCCAGATGTCGCCCTGTGCTCTGCACCACGGTCATCACTGGCCAGCTGGTCCTGTGGGGCTGCCGCTCCCTGGAAATAGCACTGGCCCAAACAACTGACTTCAAAGATTAAGTACAAAAAAATAACGAAAATAACGCCTTGTTAGTTTTTATACTGACTACATGTGGAAGTCATACTTTTCGATAAATGCATCATAAATTCACTTTCCCTGTTTTATGATCCCACGTCTACAAAATTCTCAATGACCTACGTGACTCACAGTAGAGCAACGATGGATAGCCTTGAGGGAAGCTCTATTTTCTTGGGGTTTCCAGGAATCTGAACTTCTTCCCAATTAACTGTCTCCACCAGTAGCCTTTCCTATTGCACCACAATAATTCTCCTTCCAGACCCAGCTGCACAAACAGTACCCAACAATGTTTTGGAGTTTGCCATCCATTCCTTCAGTTATCACCAAAAGGGAGTCAGGTATTTGATAAACGCACAGCAAATATCTGAGAGCAAATTATCTGCGGCGTGAAGAGAGAGTGAGTGAGTACCCTCTCAAACAGGGAAAACTGTCATTGGTGGGGAGACCTGTTTTCAGGCCTGACCAAGTCATCAGTCCTTCAGACGGAAATTTAGCGAATGATGCCTGACAAATCAAATCGGACACACCGATCACTATTTCCAAGATCAAGGCCACGCAACCGTTTCTTTTAAGGCTCTACCTAACCCAGTACTGCTCAAACTTGGGTTCCCAGACCTTGCATGTTGAAAGAGGTGCTTACGTGTTGGGGATGTAAAGCCCCTGAACTTCAGCTGCTTCTGGTTGGCAGCCACATGCTACCCATTAGCACCGACTTCTCCAAGACTTTATGGCTTTTCCAGCACTTCCTCGCCTGTTGGTTTTATTGATTTTTCACATCTGCTGTGAATATGGCCAAGTTGTATTATGCATTATCACTTCTTTATAAGTGATAAGTCAACTGATGGTCCAGTTGCCAAAGGTAATTAACAACAATGCCAGGATGACGCCCTCGTCGTCACTGCACCACGTGTTCATGTACATGCGACCTGAGTCTCCGGCTCGGCTTATTCTTTCAGAGCACTTGACTGGCTGGCATGATTTGTTGGCACCTCCTTTCTTTGGGACCTCAGTCTTCTCGTCTGTAAGCAGGGAGAATGGAACTCAATGGTCTCTAAGGTCCTGCCTAATGCAAAATCATGGGTCTCTGACACCTGGTGGCCATGCGCCAGTGACACAGCCTTGTGTTTCATTCCTCTTGCCTCTCTGGGAGGACTGTGCACACAGAGAGGCTGAAAGGAGGCTGGCTGATTTCTCTGTGCCAAAGGAGGAAGCTGAGTTATCCCTCGCCCTCCCTGAACCCAAGTCTACACACACACACACACACACACACACACACACACTTCTTCACCACCAGCAGCTGCTTTAGGAAAGAAAAGGATTATGGGAAATTTTTTTAAAAACACACAACAGTAATAGCTAAGCTCTCCAAGCCAAAGGGGCCCAGAGAGGCTTAAATCGAGGCTCCATCTCTAATTCCCTCTTCATGAAATATTCAGCACTTGGCTCTCCCGGGAGGGGCAGGGGCGGGCCTTCGAGGACATTCCTCAGTGTGCAGCCCCCTGCACCAGGAGCTCCCTGCACCTCTCCCATCCTCATCTCCGCTTCTGGGCTGACCTGTGTCTTTGCCTTTCGCTCCTCGGACCCCACCTGCGTTCCAGGGGTCTTTCTGGGTGTCTGGGGTCTCCTTGCTTCCATGCCTGCCTCTCTCTCTGTCACTCTTGGCCCTGCCCGGAAGCTGAGGGCTGCTTCCACCTGGGGCATCCTGGGCACATGGACCTGTGTAGCTCTCTTCTGCTTTGCCCTCCAGAGCGCCAGGGGCCTGAGCAACGAGGATACCCGGAACTGTGACGAGGAAATGCCCTGTGCGGAAGAAAAGCCGGGTCAACCTGGGTGCCCAGAAGGTATGAGCTGGGGCAGAGCGTGTGGCATGGGGGTGGGGGTCGAGCTGGGGTGCTGGGAAAGAAAAGCAGCCAAGAGGAGATGCTGGCTTCAGGAAACCCCAGGACTGGGCCTGGGGTCAGAAGCCCCCGAGGAAGGAGCAAGCAGGGCTCCACCTAGCATCCCTGGGGGGTTATCGGGGAGCCACAGCTCCTGGGAGCTAAGTCTCAGCCCTGCTGCTCTGTGACCTTCACCCCACAGGCGGGCTTTGCCCCAGCTCACCGCCCGCCCCCTGCCCCCCTGGGACTTTCCTCCTGGGAGAGGGCACCCACAACGCTTCCTCCTGCCACCTCTGTCCTCGCGGGTTCTTCAACCCCTGGCCTGGCCAGGATGCCTGCTTCCCCTGTGGCACGGGGGCCGCCCAGCCGGAGGAGGGCCAGGTCACCTGCATGTGCTCGGGGCCGGGGCGAGTGTTCCAGGTATGTCCTCTGGTCCTGGCACCCAAGGGCGCGCTGCGTTTCCAGACTGTTTTGATCTCAAGTCAAGTTCAGTTCGGCTGTAATGTGATCAGGTTTAGCTCAGGTTTCCCGGTGACTCGGGGAGAGGACTGCCAGCTCAAACACAGGGTGCCCGCTTAAACCTGAGCCCCGTTCGCCGATGGGTAAGATCTAGGGCAAGTCTGTCCCAAAGATGACAGGTGACATGCTGACCCTAGAAAAAAGTCTGTGTGTTGATCTGAAATTCAAATCCAACAAGGCGCCCTGGGGTGTCACTTGCCAAAGCCCCGCCACCATGAAGCCTTTGTCAAGCTCCTCCACGGCCACTCCCAAAACACACCCAGGCCCAAACCATCCCAAGCCCAGCTCTCCCCGCAGCCACAAACGTGTGTTGATTCCCCACTCCTGAAATCGCCAAGAGGCCCATGTGACAGCCCCACGTGACAGTCCAGGCAGAAAGTGCCCCTTTCTGCCCCACGTGACAGCCCAGGCTGGCCACGAGGCGGCAGATGCCAGGGCCTCCCTCTGCCCACACGGCTGTCCAGCTCTGGAGATCCCTCGCTCCCTCTGACTCCCTGACCTGAGCATCTGGCCCACAGGGACTGGGTGCGCCAGTCCCTCTGACACGGCCTCCTCTCCTTCCCCGCCCCAGCCTAGTGACAGCCAGTGCCCCTGTCTCCCGGGCTACCAGGACGTCGGAGAGCCCAGGGGCTGTGTCCGGCAGGAACACGAGCCCTGCAAGGACGGGGCCACCCGGAACCAGGACGGGCTGTGTTTGACCAAAGAGCAGTGGGGTGCTCACTGCGCCCACGAGGTAGGAGGCGACCATCTACCACCCCCCGCCCCCAGCCACCGCCTCCGGCATCACAAAGAACTGCACGTGGCACGCTGGGGGACAAGCAGGGAGTCCCCAAGATGGCCCCGTCTTTGTGCAGGTGTGTGCCACAGCGGGAGATGCGCGTGGCTATGACCCGGGCCTGGGACTCTGTCTGTGCCGGGAACAGCCCTCCAGAGGGACGTGCGGCCCCCTGTGCCCGGAGGACCAGAGGCAAGGCCTGCAGCTCAGCTGCCCGGAGGGGGTCCCGCAGATCTCTGTCCCTGAGGACGCAGGAAGTCAGGTACAGGAGCCTGAAGTGCAAGCCTACTACAGGGCCTGCCGCCACCCTGAGCCACAGATGAGCACCCATGGGTCCCACGTCGCAGAGGGAGAGTGTGACGTGCTCGTGCTGGGCCCGGGCTGCTGCTCGTGGGCCCACATTGCCAGCACAACCTCTGCTACCAAGCAAGAGGACCCACGGTTAGTTGAGTTGCCGGCTGCACACACCTCGCGCTCATGAAGAGGGGAACTGTCGTGGACTCTGCACACAAGCGAGGACAGCAGCCAGCGGCTCCCGCCACAGGGTTCCTAGATCCCTTGCTGCCACCGCCACGCCACACCCCTGCAGGACACTCAGGGCTCCAGAGAGCTCCGTGTTCCTCCCACCTCCCCTGACCTTAGCATCTGGCCCATCTCAGGCAGAGTCGCAGCCACAGGGCTGCACTGCCCGGGGTGTGTCAGGGGAAAAGCTGACCCCACATCTTGCCATTCCCAGGACTTTGACCTCCCGGACAGCCTTTCCTCTCCACGTGCCGTGGGCCACCCCTGCCACCTGGACCACAGCAGGAAGACTGTCCCTCTGTACGTGGTCAGGATGGATGGTAAGGGCGCTACAGAGAGGGAGGCCTGGGGCTGAGGAGCTCGTGTGGGCAAGCCCGGTGTCACCACGGCAGCGCTGTCTCTGTCACAAGCTGAAGCTGGTGACGCTGTTCCAAGGAGGGAAATGCACTGAAGCCTGGCTCCGTTTCAGAAAGCCGATGGACGGCTTCTGCTGTGTCCACACACCAGCAACACTCTCTCCCCGGGACCTCCCGGGGTTCCGGGACATCCTTCTTGTTCTAGAAAGCGGATTCCTGGGCCTGACCAGACCAGGCAGCGATCTACTGCGCTCCCTCAGGCTGCCCCTCAGGGGTGCTCAGCTCCCAGGCCAGGATGCAGGTGAGTGCCATGGCTGAGCCCGAGCCCCCGCTCCCCCCACCCTCCCTCCCCACCCCCGTCCCTCCTCTCCCTGTCCCAGCCTTGCCAAGTCCTGGTGCAAACCTGCCTGAGTGGCTGCTCGTCCTCGTGTTCTGAATCTTGCCCAGGAAGGTCACAGGAAGGACAGCTGCCCTCTCCTTGGCCTCTGGACTTCAACTCCACACATCCTGGGAACCTCTCATGCCTAGAACCAGGCATCCGAAACCCCACGGTCTGCCTCCAAATCAATGATGTGCTGGCCTTCCTGGTGACCCGGAAGCACTACCCTGAGTACGACCTGTGAGTGTTCAGGGACCACAACCCCCACCCCCTCACCCCCACCACCCCACCTCAGGGCCCCAGAGAGGAAATGCCCTTGTGTCCATGGCCACCTCTACGCCACAGCCGAGTCTTCCTCTCCCTGCCCCAGAGGCCACTTCTATAACACCGCAGTGGACTTCGACTGGGGGCGCTTCAGGGCGCTGGCTGAGGAGTTCCGGCTCCACCACCCCAGGCCCCGCCTCTTCCTGCAGCAGTTCCTGCAGCCTGGGGTCTATGTCTTCCGTCTGAGCAGCAACCCGCACCGCAGGATGGTTTGTCTGTGCTGGTCCGCCTCGCTGACCCATCATCCCCCCAGCTCCCCTGCCCAGTTTAGATCTCACAGCTGCCCCAGACAGATCTTGAGGCGAGCCGAAAGCAGGACATTGCCACCCCAAAGGCCTCAAGAGTCCCACAATCCTCACAGACAACTGCAAGTAGGGGGAGGTTGGGAGCATAAGAAGACAACGTGCATCCGAGACTATCTGGCGTCTCTCGTCCCTCTACTTCCTCTCTCCCTCCCACCCCTCCTTCATCCCAAAGACACAGCCCCAAGTCTGCGGACACAGGTTTTCACCTGCGCATCCTCACGTGATCCTGGTGCACCGTCTAGTCACTCACAGGATTCGGTCATCACAGTTTCTAAGAGGCGGAGCTGACTTAGCCCCCACGACACGCACACAGCTCCCGGACAGGCAGCTAGCTCTGCATGAGTTTCCCAGGAGACACCTAGCCTACTCCCCCCAGGTTTCCTCAAAGCACCACACTGATAGTCCGGGGCTGCCGCTCTGACCCCTGGCCGGGCTCTCTGGAGCCCACAGAGACAAAGGCTGAACAGATTTCTCCCCACCCAGTACCTGCGCACCCTCCCGCTAGGGGGCCGCTGCTTTGCCGACGGGCCCTTTGCCTCCACGACTCCCAGGCATCTCATGCAGACAGGCATCGCCAAGGTCCCCAAGCCCCTGAAGAGGTCTGACTGGCCAGCAGTCCTGGGGGGCATTGCGCTGCTTCTGGGGCTCTGCCTGCTCCTGCTGGTGAGTGAAGCTGGACAAGAGCCATCTTAAGCTAGGTGAATCTGCCCCTCCCATCCTGGCACCTGGGCCTCCAGGCGCCAACTGGCAACAGGGCCTAGAATAGGTGCTAAGATGCCAAAGTGAGGAAGGTGCGAGCCTCAAGCTTCTAGTGGTCAGAGCAGAGAGAATATGAGCAAGGAAACCAGTGTTTGCAAGTGCTGAGGGACCAGGGTGACAGCGAGTCAACAGCCGCACAAAGGAGGGACTGGCTGTCCTGGGGGGGGGGGGGGGATGGAAAGACTTTGGCAAAGAGATGACCCTTGAGCGCCATCTAGGGGGTAAGTTGCGAGGTGGAAGGGGAAGCACAGGGTGTGCAGGGATGAGAAAGAGGGTGTCTGCCTGCTCAGGGGACAGAACCTGGTCCCCTGTGATTGCAGCGTAGGGGGGAGCTCAAAAGTGAGGCTGAACTGGGAGAGACCAAGCCACGTGTGGCCTCATGGGTTCTGTCAAGAAGTTTGGGCTTTCTCAAAACCAGCGAGCTGACCAGAGACCTGAAGCAACCGCACAACAGGGGTGCAGCCAGGCGCAGTGGCCCGCACCTGTAATCCCAGTTACCTGGGAGGCTGAGGCTAGGAATCACTTGAGTTCACGGATTCGAGATTACCCCAGGCAACATAGCGAGACCCAGTCTCAAAAAAATAGCCGGGTGTGGTGATGCACACCTGTAATCCCAGCTACCTGGGAGGCTGAGGCTAGGGATCACTTGAGTCTGTAGGTTCAGGAGTACCCTGGGCAACATAGTGAGACCTAGTCTCTAAAAAAATAATTAAAAAAATAAAAACAGGGGCAGGAGGAGCACAGCAGAATATGGTGACAGGTCACACATGCTATGGTGGCGGGAAAACTATGGGGCCTGCCATGATGTAAGGAGGAAAAAGTCATTAAAAATTTTAATAAAATAAGAAGTTTGGGCTTTATCCTCTAGGCAGTGCAGAGTCATTAAGAATTTTGAGTTAGGGAGAAATCCCGAAAGACTTTTATTTTCACTTCATCGACCAGCTGGACCACAAAAATGGAATAAAGGGGCCGGGGGTAGAGGTTGGAGAGAGGCCTCAAAGAGATAGGTTGTGAGAAGGCCGCCAGCAAGAGCAGATGAGGTTCTCCCCTCCTAGATGAATGGGAACCTCATCCTTTCAGTATCTTCTCCACAGAGTGAGAGGGGTAAAATCAGGGAGGGATGACATGAGAGATTAAGATGGTTCACGGGTGATAAAGTGGTGGGAGAACTCAGGGTAGATGATGAGGTAATATATATGCAATCAATTTTAAATTAAATCCAAAAAATGGGCCAAAAAAGGCTGCTTTTCCTTCACTTCCCCCTTTCTTTCCCATTTCCCCAGATTCAGTGTCACAGCCTGAGTTGGGCCCGGAAAGTGGCCCCAACCCCCATCTTCAGGGAGCATCAGCAAGCATACAACCTCCATGCCTATGCTTCTCCCAAAACTAGGATGACACTGGTGAGGAAAGGCCAGTTGCACCAAGACTCTGACACCCCCAGGGTTGAAGGTGAGTGACAGACCTGGGCTAGAATCCCAGGGAAGGCCCCGAATCCTACTGCCAGCTCCTGCTTCCTTGGTTCATCTTCCTAGATACTCACTGTCCCATCCTTCTGCAGTTCACTCACTCATTCGGCTCAATAAATAATTACTGAAAGGCTCACGGGCGTACTGCCTTATAAATACCGAATAATTCCTGAAAGGCTACTTTGTCAGATTGTAGGTGTGCACAGTGAGAAGGTGAGAGAGACTTCTGGGGTCAAACTCCCCCCCCACAGAATGGTGGTATAGCCATGTGAAAAATGCCCAAGTCAGGACATGACCAGTGTGACCTAGAAAGGTGACTTAGAGAAGCTCTGTGTCACTTTGGGGTGCTGCCTTTCTCAGCCTTACTTCTCAAAGCAGGGGTCTCAGAGAACAGCACTGGAATTGTAAGCACAAACATGGCTGTGCTTACAAATTACTTGGGGATCTTCTAAGGTACTAGATCTGGGGTGGAGCCTGAGACTCTGCATTTCTAACAAGTTCTTCATCACAGTTAATCAAGCTCATCCCAAGTCCACACTAGGATAAGCAACTGTGCCCAGACCCCTGGGGGTCAATAAGAAGATACACTGAGGACTGCAGGAAAGCTTCTATTTGCATTTCAGAAGGATAATCTTGCTTCCCATGCCCCATAGGTGAGAGTGGGTTGGCTGAGGAACAGGTGGACCTGGAGGGCTTTGACACAGAAAGCTTCTTCAGGATTCTGCGGAGGCAGTCTCTGTCAGTGACGAACAAACTCAGTCAGACTAAGGAGGAGGTGAGTGGGGGAGCAAGTGTGTCTGGAAACAGACTAGTCGCTAGGAGAGTGGGCTACTGCACACAGCCTTGGAACTGCAAGTTCCTCCATAGGAATCAGACAAAAGGAGTAGATGGAAGTGGAGAGAGATTTCAGATTAAGCACTGATATCATGAAAACCACAGCCTGGGCTCAACGGTAGGGGATCTGCCAGGACTACCTCTAGAGTCTCTTCTGTCTTTACTCCTGATCATAGATAGAAGCAAATGCAGACCAGTGGGTTAGCAATCTCTCTAAAGAATCCACTGGAAGCCTATGTATCCAAACTGGAACAGGAGCGCCCCCTGGTGGCAGGTGCTTGTTGGGACGGGCCTGCCTGGTCACTCAATCCTTCTTAGGGTCTTAGTGAGGTTTGGGCCGCTGGAGTCCCTCCACAGACTGGCAGCAGGGGGCGCTGTGATCGCAGCAGTAACAGAAACTGAGCCGCTCCAGGTGCCAAGTTCACCAGTCAACACCCCCCCTCTCCCTCTCGCAGCTTAAAGTCCTCTACCTCAAGCTTGTGAGCGAAGCTCATGCTCTTCGCCAGCTGTGGGGCCCGCACCGCACCCCCACCCGCACTGAGCAGCTGCTGGGGAGCACACGGAGCAAGGAACAGCAGGTTGGGCTGTGCTCACACCTCCCCGTCTGGTCTGATGCAAACGTTCCTCTCCACTCTCGCGGATGCTCCGGCTTCCCCTCTGCACCTTTCCCACCTATTCCAGATCTCAGGCCTGGGGATGTCAAGCCCCACTCCTACCCACCCTGGGCTCCTCACCCCCTGTGCCACTGCTGCCATACCTGCCCGGCATGCTCTGGACATCCCGGGGGCGGGGGCGTTCGAAGGCCCCAGGGAAGCAGGCAGGATGGTCTCTGCCCCCAGATCGCTGAGACAGTTGCCAGGGCCGCGGAGGATGAGGCCAGGCGGAGACAGCGGCTGGCAGCCCAGTACGCAGCAAGCCTTAGGCACCAGCTGGAGCTCCTCCGCCAAGACCTCGGGGCCCGGAGGGAGCAGTGGGCCTCCTTCTTCTCGGCACTGACGGCTGCTCAGCGGCTGCTAAAGGCACAAGAGGGCTCCGGGCCCGCCACGTCCTCGCTGGGTGGGCAGACCCCGCAGGGGTGAGTGTGCCTCTAAGTCTGGGCCGAGCTCGGAGACCTGGATGAGGGGAGGGGAAATGTGGCCTCTTAGGGTGCCAGATCTGGACCCCGTCGAGCATCCTCTTCCTGTCCCTCCCTACGTCCCTGCAGAGAAATGTCCCAGCTGGACACGCTAATCGACCACCTGTCCCAGTCTGTGCTGCAGGAGGGCCACCGCCTGAAGGCCTGGGGCGTGCTGGGCACCGGAACCGGGGCCGAGCTGCTACGGCCAGGTGAGCCCGGCCCCGCCTCAACCGGGGGCCCCCAGGAAGCCTGGCGCTGCATTGGGGGTCAGGTCCTGCAGAAACCGGAGCTCCACCCCAGACACCTGTGGGGAGGAGGGCCAGGGAAGGGTAAACAGCGTGGAGACCCCCGAGCCTGGGAGGGGCTTCCTGTGTCGCACCCTGTGCAAACATCTGTGCGACAGAAGAGGGAGCCTCAGAAATGGGAAGAGCAGAGGGAGGAAGCAGACGAAACCACCGCAAGTGATAGCGCTGCACGCCAGGTAGCACTTCCTGCCAGCAAACGCCCAGCGGATGAGTGCAGAAGGCCATTCTGGAAAGGGCTGGACGGGTGTGGAGAGGAGGAAGGGAAGCAGGCTCCCCGGAGCCGGGCATGCTGACTTCCGGGAGTCCCCCAGGCCCATCAGGCACCTGCAGGCTATGACCGTTTCCCAGGCCCTTCTGGGGGCTGCCAAGCTACATGGTGACGATGCCGCAGTGCCACGTCCTGCCTGCATGTGGGGTCTGCCCTGGGTCTGGCAACAAGGCCAGAGGCCCTGCCTTCAGGGAACCCTGGCTACAGGGTTCTCGCCAGCTCCTCCCAGATTCCAGCCAGGGCCACAGCAGTCAAGAGGCCTTGGGGCCGGGCACGGTGGCTCGTGCCTGTAAGCTTCAGCCTATGAAGCGGCCGGGGCCAGGGATCGCGGTTCGAGTCCCGCCTGGGGCCCTAGCGAGACCTAGTTCCAAAAAACAGCTGGGCGTGGTGGTGCGCGCCTGTAATCCCAGTTACCTGGGAAGCTGAGGCTGGGGGTTGCTTGAGTCCGTGGTACCCTGGGCAACGAGAGCCTGCGGTTCCACGGGCAAAAATAGCGAGACCTCGTCTCAAAAAAAAAAAACAAAAAAACAAAGAGGCCTTGGCCTTCTTGCAGCCTCAGCAGGCCCTCAAGGGGGCGCCGAAGACATCAGCGTGAATCCCATCACCAAGCTGCTGGTCCCCGGGCCCAGCTGCACCATGCTTCCCGCGAGCGGCCACGCAGGGGCCATCCCCCCTGGCCACTTCCTCCACCCTGACACTGGGCGGCTACTGCCCGAGGCTGGCAACCTGGGATATGATCTGCAGGAAGCCACGCTGGTCCCCACCACCGACTTCGGTGCGGGTAAGACTGATGGCCAAGAAGCCCCCGCCTGAGCGGGTGCTGTCCGGGGCCTGGGAAAGGCGCTGGCAGGGTGCCCAGCACAGGAGGGGGGGGGGCTCTCCTGGACAGCGGGGCTTGGTGGTCAGCAGAACAGCGAAGCCCTCCCCGCTCCTCCCGTTTACACTGGGGTGCAGGGGGCGCTGGGGGAAGCCGGCTGCTCTGCGCCTGCGCCGCCGTGACGGGGCAATAAGGCCTCCCGTCTCCCTGGGCAGGTGGCGTCCGCACATCGGAAGCCGCCATCCTCCCCTACGTGCCCTACCCCATCTGTCCGGCCACGGGCTCCCCGCCAGCCACCCGCCTGCCCCCTCTGCAGCCGAGAAGGACGTCACAGCTGGGGGCCCTCATGACAGACCCCAGAACCGGCATGGAGGTGCCCGTGCTGGCTGTGACTCTGCACCCGGAAACGAGGCAGTGGCTCGCTCTTGGAGGGACCTACTGCAACCCGCTCACCAAGACCTTGGCCCCGCTCGAGCTGGGGGGGCCCTGGGAGGACCCAGCCACCGGAGGCCTCTCGCCGGTCCTCGGAGTCGGCCTGGATGAAAACACAGGTCTCTGCGCTCAGGCCTGTGCTTCCGCCTCGCCTCTCTGCCCAGCCTGGTCCCTAGGCCTGCCCTGTCCCCGCCGTTCCGGCCCAGTCCCGACCGCCACCAGGTCACTCTGCCTCTGGCCCTGGCCCTCCCCAGTCTCCCCGCCCCTTCCCCGTTGCCTTGTCCCCAAGGGCTTGGGGACAAGGTCAATGGAGCTGGCTCTGCGGTACAACACATGGATGCTTTCAGCCACGAAGGGGCGTCCCTCCACCTGTCACCCCCATGCGCTGCTCAAGCCCTCTTCCGCCCCCTTCCTCCCCGCCCCCCTCCCCGCGCCCCTCCCCGCCCTGGGACACTCTGCCCTGCCATCCCCGCTGCTCTCCCTCGGGCTTCAGCCTGTGGGCTCTGGTCCCTTTCCCACATCCCCCTCCTGGGTTCCCGCTTCCAGGTCACGTGGTCGCGCTGGGCGGGCTGCGCGACGCCACGGGGAACCTCCTGCTGCCTGGTGACAGCTTTGCGGAGACCCTGAGCGGGAAGACGGCCCGACTGCAGGGGGCTTCCCGGCTGGGGGGCCGGACACTGCCCCACGCGGGAGGGCCCGAGGCCCTGCTGGATGCCAACGTGCTGGCGGCCCAGAGGCGGGTGGTCGCAGCGCTGCGGCAGGGCCAGGAGAGGCCAGGGCCGCCGGCACAGGGGCGGCTGGCAGCTGCCGTCAAGGACATGAGACGCGCGCTGGCCTTGAGTCTGCACCACGTGCTGCAGCGCACGCGGAGGCTGGACAGGCAGCTGGAGGCCGCGACCGCCGTGGAGGCCAGTGGCGGCAAGCTGGGTACGTGCAGGCCTCGGGCACACTCGGGCCCAGGGTCACCGGGGGCTTGCGTGCCCTCCAGCCGCCAGGAAGCCCGGGCACGGGACTGTGCGTAGGCCGTGTGCGCACGTGGCCACTCGAGGCGGGAGGCGCCATGACTACGGGCCTGACTCACCTGTCTCTAGCCTCTTGCCAATTCCACGGGTCTCGCACTTGCGCCTGTTATTTCATAGGCTCCCCAAATGCCCGAACAGCTCTTCTGACCCCCACTTTACACTGTGGGATCTGAAGTCCAGGGAGAGCTAGTGAGCCCAGCCAGGAGAGCCAGTGAGCTGCAGAGTCACACCCAGCACTGGCCAGCCCTCTGCTCACTCACCCCTGTGCCCGTGACCAGCTTCCACTTCCCACAGCCCTCAGCTCACCCCTGTGACCAGCTTCCACTTCCCACAGCCCTCAGATC
>PVHY01030644.1:0-13281 GCA_004024945.1 Uropsilus gracilis
TATATATAAAATATATAAATAATATATATAAAATTAATGTATAAAACCCACTAAAAATAGTAGTAAAGTAAACCAAAGGACACAGTGCAGTGGTAAGCACTTGAAAACAAAAATAAGACAAAAAATGTCTTGGGATAGTTTTACAAAAGAGCAAAGCATTTTGCTCCCTCATGCGTTTTGGATGCAGCGCCCCTGGTGGTCAACCTTAATTGGTACAACAAGTCAACCACAATCCCTGCTTACCACACATGCAGCAATATGAGGCTGGAGTTATTGTATGGATGGATAGAGGGTCAAGAGCTGAGCCAGGCAGAGAGAACTGGAGAAGGTGTCAGGGAGGGAGGGAAGGAGAGAGAGAGGAAGAGGGAGAAGGCTGGAGAGAAAGGGAGGGGGGAAGGAAGGAGGGAAAGAGAGAGAGAGGGGGAGACAGAGAGAGAGAGAGAGAGAGAGAGAGAGAGAGAGAGAGAATATATTTGGACCAAGGGAATGCTCATGTGACTTCGTCCACTCCTAAGAAATTGTCTTTGAAAGCAACTTCAAAGAAGAATTCTAAAAATGCAATACATCAGCATTGGAGTGAAGATACAAGTGCCTAAGGGTCTAGCTAAGAGAGGCAGTATCACCTGAATATATATATTCAGTGCTCCAGCCACCCAAGATTAATGGCTCTTCTTAAATGAAGCCATGCGTTTCTTGCCTTTAAGCCTTTGCACATGTGATTCCTGCTTCCCAGAAAGTCGTTATCCAGTCTTTAAGATTCAAGCTTAATACTTCTCTCACCCTCCTAGGCCTAGTTAACTGATTCCTTCTCATGAACCCTCATGGGTTTTAATAGAGAAATTAGAGCCTGCTCCTTTCTGTATTTGAAAATCTGAGTTTCCATGTCTGCCTTCCCCTTGGACAGTAATTCCTTGGGAGCATCTAAATGTCTCCCACCCACCACCATGGCTATGGTGAAACGTCATCTACGGGCAGTTCCCTACATGCACATTCATCACTCCTTTCATAATAACATGAGCTGAAATGTCTGTTTTCCTCTGTGGGATCCATCTCCCTGCTGAAATGCCAGCTCTGTCAGCAAGGAGCTTGGTTGGCTTGTTTACCATCACAGTCCCGGGATGCCAACCTGCCAGGTTATTGTATGCACTCAATATGGTTTACTGAATGAACGAATGAATTATAGGTGCTGAATAATGTTAGTGGATGGGTGGATAACTGGTCTTAGGTAGTTTTTAAAAATCACTTGATTGTTTTTTTGAGACTATGTCTCTCTGTTTTTGCCTGTGGAACCGCAGGCTCCCACTGCCTGTGGTACCACAGACTCAAGCAATTCCCAGCCTCAGCTTCCCAGGTAGCTGGGATGACAGGTGCGCACCACCACACCCAGCTATTTTTTTTTGGAACTAGCTCTTACTATGGGCCCCAGGCGGGACTCGAACCATGACCCCTTGCCCCGGCCGCTTCATAGGCTGAAGCTTACAGGCACAAGCCACCGTGCCTGGCCAAAAAAAGAATCACTTGATTTAAAAAAAAAAAAAAATTCAACCCATAAGAGATGACAGAGAAATTTAAAAAAAAAAAGAAGAAATGAAATGAAAAACAAAAGCAAAAACAAACAAACAAAAAACCCTCTGTAATAGTTAATGGCTGTTGGAGTCCACATAAAATTACCTTTCAACTCAGTTACTGCTCAAGTGAAATCCCTGAAGTTTGAAATGGAGAAAGAACAAGAGGCAAAGGGTAAAAAAGTGGAAAACCAAGAGCCAAGAGGACTCAGATCCCACAATTCTAATTTTCTCAGAACAATTAAGGCTGCAGGTGAGGCTTCCAGAAACCTGAGCAATGAGCAGTTAGTTTTAAATCCTTGTTTGCTTGAGAAAAATTCCAGTATAAAGTGGAGATAGTAACAAAACACAAATCTATGAGTTGGTTGCTACAAAAGTCATGAAGAACCCTAAATTCACTACAAAAACTTGTTCCTTTAACTTCTGATCTCTTCCAATGACAGAAAATCAGGCATTGTGAATATACCATTTAATGACTTTCCTGGCTTTGATTTTTATCTATCTAGCTACAGTTGCTTTATTTGATCACATATATATAAAGCTTTGAAAAGTGTTTTACAATTTAATGTTCGTTAAATATAGAAATTTTCTACACATGTTATAACAAGGTCTTAGTTAAAATCACACACGCAAATTTCACATTCTGTTGACAGGGAAATCTGTCAACAAGATAACTTACAGCATATTTTCAAGGCATCACAAAATAAAATGTACTCCTTTATTTTAAGAACTTTTTCTGTGAATTAAACAATGGGCTGATTTTAACCCAATCAAATGTTCACTCTCTTTGAAGACCAGTTCCAGTCTGATTTACCCCTTCAAGTTTGCCCTGGAAATGCCATCTCCCATGTTCTTCCCCTCTCCCTGATTTTGACAACATTATGGTTGAATGAACGTTGGATTCCATTCTTTCTTTACCATATGCAATAGACCTTTGGCCTTTTTGCCTTTAATGCAGGTGTGACGTGGAAAGCCAATGGTTATATACAATTTTGCCAGGGCCAACTGTGAAATGTTTGATAAATCTAATCAAAGCTAGTTGACAGCCTTCCTCAGATACATCAGTATAGCTCTGCTATTCTTTCATGGAGTCATTACACAAACACACACACACTCACATATACAACACACACAATGCACAATATATACATACACATACACACAACACATACACACAACACAGAAACACAATGTAAGATAAATGTGATTTTCAGGGTATGCAATGATGTCACCTTCAAAGTTAGATGTGCAAGCTAAGCATTCCTTGGCTTCCCCTGCAGCACTCATTTTTTCAATGCTACATACCACTCCCTGTGTCATACACGTACATAACATATTTTACTTAAATCATATAGATTCTCTTTTGAGGTAGGTATCAATGTTTCTTATTTTTCTTTTTTTTTTTTTTTTTTGAGACTAGGTCTTGCTATTTTTGCCCATGGAACCACAGGCTCACGTTGCCTGGGGTACCACAGACTCAAGCAATCCCCAGCCTCAGCTTCCCAGGTAGCTCGGATTACAGGCACACACCACCATGCCCAGCTATATTTTTTTGGAACTAGGTCTCGCTACATGCCCTTGGCAGAACTCGAACAGCAATCCCTGGCCCCAGCCATCGCTTCCTAGGCTGCCGCTTACAGGCATGCACCACCATGCCCGGCACAATGTTTCTTTTTTATAGGCAAAAAAATGAGGTCAGAAACTTTAGGAAACTTGACTAAAGTCACTTGACCAGTAAAAAATAAAATTGTGGTAGATTCCCATCCAAAGTCCATGCTCTAGATAGTATCATGTATCACTATCTCCACCAACCCCCATCATCCTGCCCTGCTGCCTACATGATCATCCAATTCATATTTATTGGACTTATTCTACTTCACCTTTTTTTGAGAGTTTCCAGACTCACCCAAGACAAAACGATTGGTGCTCAAATTCAACAGCTTAAATAAGTGCAATTAAATCATGCAGATGCAGAGTGTTCACGCAGGCTTGTGTATGTTAGCACAAACATCAGGAATAGTTCTGTATTTTGAGTGTTAACACCACTGACATTAGATTATTTCAATGTTTGGAAATAATGGGTATACAAATACATGTCTGTCCATCTTAAGTTTTTGTGAGACATTGGCATGCCTACACTCTCCATTTTCACTATAGAGACCCCAACAAATTATTTTCATAAGTCTCTGATGAATTGATTTGCATTGCAATCTGTTTGGGTTGATTTGCATTTCTCTCTTTCACACCCATTAGTGGAGGTGCTAATGAACAAAAAGAAGCCTTACAGGTAAACAGCTAACCAGGGAAAAGGTGTAGTAAAGAATCTAGGAAACCTGCAACTGACAAGACTCAGAGGGATTATAGTTCACACGAGATTTGGTCTGTCCACAGGTGAAGCAGAGAACAAGAGGGAAGGAGTGAGGACAGAAGAGGTGGTGGCAGAGACATAGGCTGGAGAAGCTGATGAACTACAAAGTTATATGTTTTGGGATTTTTGCTTTTGAGTTTAATTCACTGCATGTTTGTTTCATTTTATTTTATTTTTTGGATTGCAGCTTGAACTGTTTTTTTCCCCCCACAGAGCGCCTTTATCGATTATATATAATTATATATTACATAATACATATTATATAGCATATATTATATATAATATATAACATATAATATATAGTATATAATATATAACATACAATCATATATGTAATATAACATATAATATTTTATAGATATTATATAGTGTAGTATATAATATATATCATATAATGTAATATATATCATATATAATACATACCATAATATATCATGTTGTATATTATATAATATATAGCATATATTATATAATATATTAATATATTATTATATATTACTATATAATATATTATTATATATTAGATTATACAGTAATCATATTATATATTATATGATTGTATATATTCTATGCTATATGATATATAATAGAATTATATGCTATATAATATATTACATAATATATATTATATATTTTATATATGATTATAAAATAAATTTATATATTATAAATAATATTGATTATATGTACTGTATATGCTGTATTGTTGTATACCTCAAATTCTCCCATACCATGTTACCTGTGAGCCATCATCCTGATTCCTTATGCGCATCCCTCCAGATTTCCCCCTTTCTCCCTCTTCCTCCCTTGTTATATGATTTAGTCATTGCCAGTTTGTTAATTTTAAGTTTTTCCTGTCCTTTTGTTTGTTTCCCACATATAAGTGGGACCATCTGGTATTTATCCTTTTCTTTCTGTACAAAGCCACAGTTTAATGAGCTAAAATTAAGATGTCTGGCCAACGAGTACGATCCTAAGTACAGCCCATGCCATGTCAGAAGTCTTTCAGGACTGGAGAGAAATACCAGTTCTAGAAAGCAAGAGAGTCCTTGGCCAATGGGTCATCATGAACACAAACCTTCTCTCATCCCATCTTCTTCCTCCTTCTGATACTCCAAGCTTCCTCTCTTGCATTCCTTCTTCCACTCTTTGACTCTCAAATCATTTCCAATCTCTCTTCATTAAGTTCATTAACAAAATTCTAGACTAGTAGTTCCTGCACGACTGAATGGTGGAAGAGCAATGAATCATATATTTGGAAGAGCAATGGATCATATATTTGCATAATTCTGCTAAGTTCTTACAATTAACACAGATGAAGATGTGCACCAGGCAGAGTGACTGATGCACAGGACTGAAAATTTGAGAGGCGTGAATTTTAGTCCCACATTGAATGCAAACCAACTCACACTTTATTTTCTTGGTACTTCCTCACTCTAAGGAATGTATGGTTCAAAGCCGGGCACGGGGGCATGTGCCTGTAAACTTCAGATTATAAAGTGGCTGGGGCTAGGGATCGTGGTTTGAGTCCCGCTCGGGGCAACACAGCAAGACCTAGTCCCCAAAAAATAGCTGGGCGTGATGGCGCACGCCTGTAACCCCAGATACCTGGGAAGCTGAGGCTGGGGGTTGCTTGAGTCTGTGGTACCCTGGGCAACGTGAGCCTGCAGTTCCATGGGCAAAAATAGCGAGACCTAGTCTCAGAAAAAAAAGGGAATGTATGGTTCACAGAAGGCCTGCAATTGAGTTGTGCTATTTACTGGGTATAACTGAGCAGCTAGGGGACTGGCCAGAGCTCTCATTGTCTAACTTCTAATTTAGTATTCTTTTCATGAAGAATAATGATACAATCACGTTAAAAAAAAACCAAAAAAAAAACCAGGTACTGGAAGACCATCAATGCTGCAGCTCATTCAAAATTGAGAAGCTTGACATTTTCAAGTAAGGAAATCCCTAACTTAAGGGGAGTTTACGGTCTTAGTGTTCCCCTGTGAAAAGAGGATTGTGCAGCACCCGGGAATGAAGGTCAGGTGTCTGGGATATCCACCTTCTCCCCCAACAGTCACTCTGAGCATGCAATGTGAGAGTGTACTTTATTCCCAGAGAATCGTGACTCTGAGCAACAGGGAAGGCATGTTCCGGAGAGAACCACAGACTCACTCACTTGACAAACATGGGTTGACCACCAACTATTTCCTGTACGCTGTGCAGGCACTTCAATACGTAAGAAATTCCCTTTTTTAATGGAAGATTACCACCTGCAAAGCAAAAACCCAGGAATGTCTTAGTGTCTCTCCCCGAATAAATATTAGAGGAAGGTGAGTGGAGGTGATTCTGAGGTATAGCTTGATCTCTGAACTCCATAATCTACACTCGTATATAGATAAGAACGCTCTTAATTCAAATTCTAGAATTCCAGGTCTGCTGATTTCTGCCCAGTGCAGCCAAGCCCTGAACTTCTGGCCCCTTGAAGGAGATGGCATAGTTTCCAGAGTTGGGGGCAAATGGCAATGTTTTTCCCACCAGCATGAGGGGTTAAACCCTGCCCTGTGATGTCTAATACTCCAGAGGCAGAGCCTGCACAGTGCTGTGGACTGGAATCTGTTCTTGTAGTCCTGAGTGAGGGGACTGCTGGGAAGAGAGTGGTGTACAGTGGCCATTTGGGGAGTCTTTAAAAGGGAGTGATGTGGTTGAGCTCCTTTCTTTGTCATTGAAGAGCTGCTGTGTCCACCAGACTGGCATCCCCAAGACTGGGTGGTGATCTAAGCAGCAGCAGACAGGAGTATACCAGCTGCTCTAGTGGTAGCCATATTTGAAAGACTCTACCCCAGGATCCTGTCACACTCTGCCAGCCCCTGCAGCTACAGCTCTACTTTGCATCATAGGCCAGTAATGGAACGCTTTTCCTCTACCCTGATAGTTCTTCCTTCCTCTCTACTCTGTTGGTTAGAATACATTATTTTTTCCCTTTTGTTGCACCAAAGGCCCTTTGGTTTGCATTTGTGGTGGCAGGTGAAAGAACCCAGCACCAATCAGAGAGATTCTGACCCAGGGACAGTTTTTGACCTTCTGCCAAGTGACAGTTCAGCCCCTTCTAGCAACATCAATATAAAGAACTTTCAATTCAGTGCTCTGACAGACTAGGGAGCTGATTCAGTTCAGCAAACCTGAAAGTACCAACTTAAAGGAGTTCAGAATTTTTGAATTTGGAACAATTTCAGTGGAAAATGAAATGTGTTCATTTGTATTGCCTTTGCAATATTTGCTGCCCAAGCTTATAAGTAATAAACCCAGAACTAATAAAGTTCTCAAGCTAAAAATGTAAAAATGTCAAAGAACTCAACAATACTAATATATTTAAAAATATGTGATTCCATGGTGTGAGGTAGGGAGGAAGTGAATGCTAGAATAAGTTTTAGAGCTGAAATACAGCTGTAAGTAAATGTAATTTCTAGGAGGTGGCAATAACCTTCAGCTGTCACAGAACACACGCCTCTCTATCTCTGCCACTTTAAGGTCTTGTGTACATTTGCTGGAGTTCCCCCGCTATAGTCATGATGGCAGAAGTTGTAGGTTCCTGGTTCAAATTAAGTTTTTGAGGCTGGTACACCCAAATCCCACCTGATGCGAACACTGACAGCTCACAGCTCTGCTTTCTCCTTCTCTCAAGAATTACCCAGGGCTAATAGGTCTGCCCTCTTTCTATGTTCTGGGCAGTCCGCAACCAGAGGTTGACCAAGACAGGACACAAAATCTTGACACTTAGTGCGTCTGTTCATGCTCCGCAGCTCTCGTGGAGTGAGGCTGAGCTAGTTTTCAGCTGATATCACATTGTGCTTTCTTCCTGTTTATTGTTTCAGTTGTTCCCTTGTAGGTTTCTCCTAAGAGTCTTCCTTAAGCACTAAGAATTCTTTCAAGAATCTCTGTCTCAGACTGTTTTGAAAGAATTCTATCAGAGACATTGATAAGTATTGTCAGGTCTAAAATCTCACAAGCTGCTGGATTTTGAAGACTTATAATTAAAAAAAAATTGCCAAATACCTTCATAGTAATATTCTGTAGTGAATCTATCTTGAAATGATTGTATTTTGGCTTCAAAAATATACTATTAAATGAAATTTCATGTGCTGCTTATCATACTTGCATATTACACTCCTGCTTTCATTTTACCTGCCCACCAACTAGTGAGAAAGGTTTCTCACTCAGCTGGTCCCTGAGCTCCACCAAGTAGTTCAACCAAGTAGGGGTTACCTGTTGACAGCCTGCAATTATTCAAAGGAGCCAGTCACCTTCTGTGGGAACCAGTAGACCTTCACCTGTTATTACAAAACCTGCCTCCTATTGTCCCTGCTAGCTCACTCTACATGGCATGCAATGTTGGAGGGGGAACAAATACCTGCCACCCCAAAATATATCTTTTTTGGTCAAAGTCTGATTTCAGGGAAGGCCTTCGAAGGCTGGGTAGAAGTAGCTTTTGACATTTATATTTAAACTTTTCTCCGTAAGGGTCTCTTCCAGGAAGACTTATTCCCCTCATCTCCTTTCCAAGTGGAAAGTAGAAACACCTTTGTTGAATGCCCTAGCTGAATTTCCTCCTTTGTTCCCCAACTTCCCTTGTCCTAGCTAAACTATTTAAGACGTCATCTAATATCAACTAGTTAACGAAGCCTTGCTGAGTCTCTTCTATGTATATGGGAGGTATATATGCTATTATGAAACTTATCAATCTATCTGATGTTTATTTGATTATGTGCCTAGAAGAATCCGAAAAGGTATGGAATGATTTCCTTATATATTACTAATAAACTACTGTCCATCACTTCTATGTGGGGTGCCTTGTGTCAGACCATTTTATACCATTTAGGGTGAGGATCCTTCCCTCTTCTGGGGGCAAGGGATAGGAGGTGACCAATCCAATCACATAACAGAAATCAAAAGGAAAATCATATTTTCTTTAGTAAAGCCAGAGTACCTTTGGGAAAGAGATTTAGTTCATAAAAGAAGTGTTAGAGCATGTCCGAGGGGTACCCCGGGATCTCCATACTAGAATGCTCTACAAGAGTCTGGCCACCCTAGCACACTAAAGCAAAGCAATTCTTAGTGTGAAAAAAAGCTTGCATAGTTTTATAACAGTGTCATCCTTATGGAAAGGGAAGTTTCCAGGTTCCCTGCCCACCTGAGAGAGAAGAGAAGGAAGAGATTTGTTCTCCCAATAAATCGCCCAAATGACCCATCCCCTCAAGGGAAATGCTCAGTCAATGAAAATCAGTCAGAAATCTTGGCACCAGTCTAAACCCCCTTCTGGCAGAGGCCATGGAAAGTGGTTGTGAAGCAGGGCCCAGGAAGAAAGTGGCACCACTGTCTGCCTCTCCACATGTCTCTCTTGCTCATTTGTCCTTTCCAGCAATCCCAGAAGGCAAGCTGGGCCACAGGAACAGGTGCTCCATTCTTTAGCCACATACTTTCCGTGTGAACTTCACCAGGTGCCTTGTTTCCAGCAGCTTGTCCAAGGGGGCTACATATAAATGGGGGCGGGGAACATGGAAGCTGCCCCTCTCATGGAGATCCCTCTGCAGCATAAGTGACCCTTTAGTCTAGCCAAGTCTGCTGGCCATTTAGCCAAGTGGAGAGAACTTCCTCTCTGTTTTGCAACCATCCCAGCCTAGTTGCATTCATCATGCCAGGCCAGGCATTCATCCTCATCACCAACTGTAGGGGTAGGCATTGGACTCACTAATCTGTGTAGGTTCTTCATTGGTTCAGTAGGTACACAGACACATCAGTCATAGGGCCAGGGTTCAGAGTTAGGGGCTGGGGGGTGCTGGGGGCAGGGGAGCCCTCCAAGAATCTTCGCACTCTTTCTAGAGGTTCTTTTCCTTTCTCCCTCCCCCTTCCCTCCACCTCTCTCTTCCCCTTCCCTCCCTTCCCTCTCCCCCTCCCTTTCCCGCTCTGGTGTCCTATCATGTTCTCTCTCATGCTTGTATTCTCTGTGCCGCTTTAGCCACTTTCCTGGGGCCAGGTGTGCACACTCACATAAGCACATCCATCGGGCCACACAACCATAGGGAAGACAATACAGTACTCTAGGTGGTAGTTACACAGACTAATGGAGGAAAAAGCCTGATCAACTCATTTACCCTCCAGAGCCCTTAGATTTTACACGCTTGAATGTCCTCAGGGAACCAGGTACACAAGCGCACCAGGCAGAGAGACTGGGAGGCAGGCAATCCCCCCAACCCCCCAGAAATCTTCACCCTTTTTCTCCGGGCTCCTGAGTTCCCTTCATGTTCTCCTTCTGCTCTCCTTCCCATGTTCTCCTCCCAGGGTGACACTGATGTCTGATGACCAGGTGAAAGCATGATAAAGTCAGCTGAAGCCCAGTGACCTAAGAAACACAGCCCAGGAGTCTAGATAAACAACCATCTAGAACAACAACCCATGCCTTACTGACTCGGTTTTCTGGTCTGCAGCCCACTTTCTCCTTGACTCCTCCTCATTCTGTCTTTGTCACATCAGGCCTTGTACAACCACCCGTGACAGCCCATCCAGAGCACCAAAGCATGTCAAGTGTAGCTAAACCCTTAACTCCCAGTTAAGGGGACTCAGCCTTTGGATCTGAATCCGCTGAGTCAGTACTGGTACTAATCAAGCTGCTTCTTGCCAGCCTTGGTGCCTTCGTGCCCTGATTGCCTGCTTACAACATAGCCTTCGTCTCGTCTCTGCTTCCTAAGCCCAGGTGAGCCCACTCATGCTTGTGCACACCTCTGAACTGGGTTTGTATAATCACAGGGAAGGCGCATTACCACAGGTGCTGGTCATAGAGGCTAACAGCAGAAGGGTAAACACCCTGATAATTCAGTTACCTCATGCTGTCTCATGTCCAACAATCCTCTCCAAAGAGACCAGCTCAGGCCCACAGGAATTTGTGAGAATCAGCCTCTGAGAACACAAGTCTCCTCACTTGAGCAGCTCTGTGGTGAGAATGACTCATTTCACTCAACTGCATGGAAGTTATGCAGAAAAAGGGGTAGAGTCTCATGTTTTCATAAAGGCCGTCCCTGCCACCACCCATCCCAACATGAAATCTCTGATGGTTACTTGAGACTGGAAGATGTCTGGATTGCACTGACATTGACACATTTACTTTTAACACTTGCAGTAAAAGACTAACAGGAAGATAAGCGAGCTGTTGCCAGGTTTTCCTCAGTCTTGCTCCATCTCAGAGGCGATTCAGTCAGGAGCTTCATGAGTGCCATTTAAAGCAACACAACAGGCCTATTAGCACTTAATTGCATTAACAGTCTGTGTTTCCTAGCATAACCAACAGTCTTGATTTAGGAGGAGGAGAGTCTGAGGCAGGCTGGACAGTAGTTCTATTTCCATTCCTCACATGGGAGTTCCCTCAGGTCAGAGACTATTTTCTCTCTGGAAGAAGTAGTGGGAATTTCCAACTTAGGTGATTTTCAGGCAGATGGTGGAAGTGATATATTTAGAGGTTCCAGAAATATCATTCCATTAATTACACTGTCAAGAACTTGATTACCAATGCCCGAGTTACTTGGGCCAGGGCTATTTTACATTTACACTTGAGATCCTTCTACTAAAGTTGGGCAATGTCGTTATCAAATGAAGTTACTTGGTTGACTATATTTATCTGTCATTTTAGGGGATGAATAATTTGCTATTGTTGGGACTGAAAATGAATTATGGTCTGCTGAATTGTGTGAGAATATGGAAAAAATATGTCCATATATGTGTTTAAAGATAGAAACAGATGAGTGACTAGAGAAATGGATAGAAAGGGATAGATGGTATAATATAAATGTATTTAGATGTATAAATGCATACACGTGTATGTGAAAGAAGTGAGATATAGTAGATATTACATGTATTATGTATGTGTGTATAAACATATGTATATATGGGACCAAGAGAAACCAACAGACAGGGGTGGGTGATTAAGATAAATGAACGTAAAGATAAGATATAGGGACAGATGGATAGATGATGGATGGAGAGAAAGCCTATCCTTCTTGCACACCAGTGATGCAATAAAAATGACTGTGTCTGATGAAACTATACTAAGTGATCAGTTGGAAGAATCAATGTTATTCCACGGACTTCCAAATTTTTTATTAAAAATTACCTCACTGTCTCTAAGAAATGAAATAATAGCCAAGCTAAAATTTATCTAGTAGTCTATCATGTAAATCATCAGAAAGATTGAGAATCAATGGGCTTTATTTCTTTGTCTAAAGGCAGGCATAGTTTGAGTAGTTCTTGCTGTCATTTGTTCTGCACCACAGAACCTGAGCTCCAGAGAGCCTTTTTAGTGCTCTTTTTAGTGCCATGCCAAGTTGTCATGCTCCTTTCTAAATTCAGAAAAATCATGGTTTCTTTGTACTTTCAATGATATAAAGCATCTCCAAGAGTTCCTTTAGTGTAAAGCATTTCACTGTTGTCACTTCTTCACCCTTTTTTCATGGCCATGTTCTCAATTCAACTTATACATTTACCTTAACAAAACACAGTCAAACTCCCAGGCCCACAGGCTGGGTAAGGGCAAGGAAGACCAAAATGGGGTCATGGCTCAGAGAACTTACGCCTTTTTTCCTTAAAGATGCTGAAGTCCCATAAGTCTCACTGGGCTTGACTGATGCCACCTTGCTGTGGCTCAGCATCATTTTTCATCTCTTGGAATTGTCTTGTGTCTGTCTGGAAATGATCCATTAGGTCCTCATCTTTCTTGAACTAAAGGTGCCTGGGTAGTTGTTTCAAATTGGCCACTCTCAGTCTAGAGCATGGCTAGCTAATCCCCTCTGGAATTTGCTTTCTTTGTCCCCATTCTCCAGGTCTCCAAGGCTTCTTCCATGCTGCCAGGGCTCACTAAAATTTGAATTGTATTGCTGAAAGACTGGTGTTACCTAATTAAACTTTGATGCCTGAAACTTGTGGATGATGGAGATGGGCAAAGCAAGGTCAACTCTGTGTGTGTGTGTGTGTGTGTGTGTGTGTGTGTTCTAGTTCCCTAATTTAGCTAATCAAAAATGATTTCAGTCTTTGTAGAATTTGAAATTCCTGCTGTAGACAGGAAGCAAGAGAACAAGGGAGAAGGATTACTGTCTGGGACATAAAGGGAAGGATAAAGCCAGGGAGGTTTAATTGACTGACATATTCAAGAATGGATGGGAAGAAGGCCGGGCACGGTGGCTTGTGCCTGTAAGTTTCAGCCTATGAAGTGGCAGGGACTAGGGATCATGGTTCGAGTCCCACCTGGGGCCTGTAGTGAGACCTAGTTCCAAAAAAAATAGCTGGGCGTGGTGGCGCGCACCTGTAATCCCAGCTACC
>PVHY01030645.1:0-13279 GCA_004024945.1 Uropsilus gracilis
AAAAAAAAAAAAAAGAAAGAAAAAAGAAAAAAAAAAAAAGAGGATAGAGCTGCTGGGTGCCATCCACTCCTAGGTAGGAGTGTGACTTGGAGATCTGTCCTGAGGTCTGGACTACTGGCTGTTGGTAGAGAAAGTGTACCTTATTATTGACCAGATATGTAACAAGTGCTTGCAAATGCCATGTTTCATCTGCTCTCATCTATGGCTGCTGCCTTTGCCAGTTGGCCTTCTTTGTCCTCAAGTTCACCCATCTGACATTCCCTGTGCTTGAATCTCTTATCTTTCCAGAGGACAATACCCAGCATGTTTCCCTGAATCTGAATGTAGCTTGATAAGAAAAAGTTTTTTTTAAGTATTTTTTTTCTGCTTTATGGTTTAAGGAAAAAAAGATTCACAAAGGCCCAGTTCATTCAAGGAATTATACCAAATCCCCAAAGCATTGCCTTACACATTCTAAATCAAGTGCTTGGCTTTTCAAATGGGAACCTACAATCTCTGGGAAAAAAAAAAGTAAGTATGATTTATCACTCTAATCTTGCAGTCTATGTAATGCAGGCATTTCATTCCTGGGAATGAATAGTCCTGTTTGCCTGGAAGCAGACTATAAACATTTGATTCGTGACCAGACAACTGGATTTTTAATGGCCTGCGATGAACTAAAATAAGCACAAAGTTATAACACTACCAGTCAGCTAGGCCTCATTCTTCACTCCCCCAATAATATCCTCTATTTCTCTGAAATTGTTTTCTTTTCACTCGATGACTTCAGAATAATCTTCTAATAAATAAACTCTGTGACCTGGACAGTAGGAAGTTGTTAAATATCAATCCCAAGCGCCCCACAACAATTCCAAGAAGGACCCAATATACTGTATTTGCTGCAAAGTAAATGTGTGTCATCTTTGTCCTCAGCAGCAAATAGTAATTGTGAACCACAATTGGAACCACAATTGTGAACCACCAGTGGAAATTAAGGCACAGCTGTCATGAATCTGAGGCAGGCTCTGACCTATAGATCTTGCCATATTTCTGCTAGGAAAAGGACTCCACTTGATTACTCTCCTCCCTCCCACACCAGTACTTTCAGGTACTGAAACAGTACTTTCAGGTACTGTTTACAATTCCAGCTAGGGAGTTCAGCATGGTGAGTCTTACTCAGTGATGGAAAACCTATGGGTACACAGGAGCTTAACTGTCTGAGCAAATCCAAGCAACCAGGATCTGGACCCTGAACTTGGGCCTGGAATAGTCCTAGGGAAGCTGGCAGCCAATGAATCTGAAACAAAGCTGCCAAACCTTTGCAGGAGGCACACATGTTTCAGGTATGGTGTCTTGCTGGCTGTTCCATCATGAGAGGCAGTTGAGCTACTGAGCTTGACCCAAAATCACCTGGAGAAAGGAATCTACCTGGGACTTTTGGTGGCTCTCTTCTTTTAAGGGGCATTAAGAAAAGTGGAAGAAGGGAGGTCTGATTTCACGTAAGGGGGAGCCATGCTCACACCTATGAGAGGGACCCTGTCTGGGAATTGGTACAGTTATGGACAAGCCCAAGAAGCTCCAGAGTAGACACACATCCTTCTGGAAGCCATCTGCAGGGAATGACTAGTGACTGACAACCTGGCCCACATGGTATTCAGACAAGTGGAACCAAGATGTGCATGGGTGGCCAATAGGCATATGAAAAATGCTTAGTATCACTAATCAGGGAAATGCAAATCAAAACCACACTGAAATACCATCTCACACCATAAGAATGGCCCATATATGTATAAAAAAACAAAACCAGGCAACAACAAATGCTGGTGTGCATGTGGAGCAAAAGGAACACTCTTACACTGCTTAAGGAACACTCTTAAACTGCTTCCACAGTTTAGCCACTGTAGAAGGTTGTGTGGAGAACCCTTAAATTACTGAAAATAGAACCACCATTTGATCCAACAATCCCACTTTTGGGTATCTACCCAAAGGGTACAAAACCATTAATTCAAAAGGATACCTGTACTCAGATGTTTATTGCAGCTCTATTTACAATAGCCAGGATATGGAAACAACCCAAATGCCCCAAAACAGACAAATGGGCCAGGACATTGTGGTATATGGACACAGTGGAATATTTTTATTCATCAATCAAAAAAGACAAACATGTCATCCACAGCAACATGAATGGAGCTAGAAGGAATCGTTAGTGGAAATAAGCCAGAAAGAAAAAGAGAAATACGGGATGGTCTCACTTATATGAGGGATATAGGGAAAACAAACAAACAAATGGACAAGAGAAATTTAAAACTGTCAACAGAACTGAAGCATAAAAGCGAGAGAGGGGGAGGAGGGTAAAATTGGAGGAGCGATGGGCACAAGAGATTAAGATGTTTCATGGGTAATAAGGTGATGGGAGAACCTCAGGGTAGACAATGATGTAAAAAATATATATAAAATAAGAAAAAAGAAAAAATCATAATAAATATAGTTAATAATGACTAATCATAATAATGACTAATTAATGTGTTTAAGATGATGATGAGGCACCATGCTGTATGCTTTACAGAGATGTTTCTAAGAGCTTAATTGTCTGAACAAATCTAAGGAGTTTGAAATATCTTAAGGGGAAGAGGTCATTATTTTTTATGGTGAAGGACATCAGAGTAATGAGATGTTTATAAGCTGCTCAAGTTCCCTTAAATAAGGGGGCTGTGAACACAAGACTGAATTCAGCTTAATTGTTCCCCCAAAGGAGAAACTTTAACATGGTCAAGAGAAAGCTTCAGAATTCGCAAGGACCCCATGCTCACCTTACCTTTCACAGTGTTTCAGTTACCATGAAGGGGATGGTTCCTGAAAACTATTGGGGAGTGATCAGGGAGTTGCTAATGTCTATCAATATAAACAAATTGCTTAAGTTTGATTCATCTATCAATGTTTATTTGAGGAAATTATTATTATTATTATTTTGCTAGTAGGCTCCATCTCATGCCAACCGCATTTGAGGCTCAACCTTTTTGAACTATAATTCTGTTGATGATGGACCTTAAGTGTGGTCCCAAAATCAGCAGCATCAGCATCACCTGATAGCCAGATAAATATGCAAATTTCCAAGCCCACCAGATTCCAAGGGTAGGGTCCAGCCCTTTGTGTAGGAAACCAGCCTTGCAGGTTGCTGAATGCAAACCAAAGTTCCAGAATCACTGTTTGAAAACATTGAGAAGTGACACAAGTAATTTTTTTACACATAGAACACTGAACAAAATCTTTTGTATTAAAAAATAACTGGGTATCTTGGTGGTGGGTGTGGTGTAACTACACCCAATGAAAGCGATCCTATCCCTCTAAATCATAAACAATATTGTAAACTAATATTATTCTGTTAAAAAAAAATAAATGTTTTTACCTCATTTCCAAATCTTCATTCTCTTGTGGTACAAATTTGTACAAGGCAACATAGGTGTTCATTTGTAATGGGTCTTTGGAAAGAGATCCCTGAAAGAGAAGTCAAGGAAAAATTAAAGTAAGGAGGAGGAAGAAAGGGAGAGAATAATAAGAAACAGATAAGTTAATGCTAAGTAATTCCAGTGTATATTTCATGAACAGATCTTACTGGTTAAAATGTCTCACCATTATTAAACCCTAGATCTATTTTTGATTTCTTAGTTGATTGTATTTAATTACAAACCACTTGAAACGAATTATGGAAGACAGTAAGATATACTACACTTTTCTTCAAGTGTATTTTTTTTTTTGATGAAAAGTGATAGTTTTGGTCCCAGGAGCAGGAGTGTTCTTTTTTTAGAGAGAGGGATGTGAGTAGTAGTAAGCAACTTCTACTTTGTAAAATTGAATTTTGGGGGGAGGGGTGTGTGAATCCAGGGATTACAAAGTTGTGAAATTTATATATAAACAAATTATTTAATAAAAAATAAAATTGACTTTTTATCAGTTAGACTAAAATTTGGTATCTAGCACATTAAAGGAACCAGGTAGATTCATATGGCAATTAGTTCATGCACATTGTGGAAAAAGTATGGATTTGACATCAGATTGATTTGGTTTCTCATAGCATTAGCATCTACTGGTCAGGAAACCTTGCAGTTATGATAAAAAAAAACTATCCTTTTTGTAGCATACTGTGTGGTGGGCAGTATTTTACAGGCATTAATATACTTGAAACTCACAACAGTCCTGTAAAACGAATTTTATTGTCCCCAATATATAGACTCTGTAGGAGTTTTACTGTGTTATATAAATATTAGCTACTATTATTAACTAAATGTTAATGCTGTATAAATGTTTATGCTTTATAATATATAATAAAATCATACATAATTGTATGATAAATATATTATGTATATGTTATATAGAATATAATTATGTTTATTTTTATATAATGTTAATACAATTATATAATAGATTTATATATAATAGAATAGAAAAATTAGGTAATTTTTTTACAATTAGGTAATATATTAGCATATGACTATATGCATAATATATATAAAGGTTGCACAGAACTGTATTGTTTTTATCAATGACTCACTCTTCTTTTTGCAAACTTAAGAAGCTTATATATTATTCTATTCTAATTATATATCTACATAAAATATAATAAACACTAAACTATAAAATAGTCATAATAAATTTAAAATTGTATTTTACACACTATAGAGTATATAATAACTTGTGTGTGGCCTACATAAAGGAAACAAAAGTATACAACACAATACTTATCCCTTTATCTTTGATGTGCTAATGATATTCTGTTTTACTGCTCAAACTATGGGGCTACTTTATTCTGTTCTCTGAAACTAAACTGATTCCATGACCTACTTGGGTGGTGACCTGCAGTGTGGCCCAAGTACCCTGTCTGGACTGTCTTCTGTGATATCCATAAATACCTGGTGGTTTATGTTCTTCGCTTGCTCTCTGAAGTCCTCTGTTCCATTTTCTGGATATGTAAACACTGAAGGAGAGAAGAGAAAGCAGGAACTTTATGAATGTAGTCACATTTTAGAAATAAGCCTATAGGAGGCAGGTCCTTATGCTCCCTGCACTATAGCTTCCTACTTTACTTCTCAGAGCCCCTTTCCTGGTCCTTGGTGACCCACTTTCATGTCATCTACCAGGCAAGGCTCCCCTGGCTCCCCATGCAGTGTTCTCCACCTTCTCTGCACCCACACCCAGGCACACACTCTGACATCTGCATTTTTTGGCATTGCTTAGTGACTGTGTGTTCACAGTTCAGTCTCATTGGTAATAATCTTAGAGGTAGAGCATGTTGTTCATCTTTTTTGAATGGATCAAGTCCTTTGTAGATAGGTGGATGAGGTATGACCCAGCTTGGCTGTATTGACTGAATTACCTTTTATATATACAGACTTATCTATATTCAATATATCAATTCTACTCTTAATGATATCTATATTCTATTATGTAGATGAAAATTTGGGTCTTTAATTTCCACATATTTTAATGATTGCTTGCTGTCAATACAAGAGGGACTATTATTCAGAATAAAAAAGATAAAACAGTGGGGTCATTAATTTTCTTCTTGGAATGCAAAACGTTCTTTTGCATTTAAGCAGCAGTTTTTATAAAGAACAGGCTTCTTCAGATGGGCAGTTTTCACTGTCCATGCACACCGTTCTGGGGGGGGGTTGTTTCCCTGATGCATACGGGGGCTCTTCCTTAGCTAGATCAGTCAGTCACCTTTGCCCTGTGACCAGCATCATAGTTTTATTATAATGGGTATCTTCTATAAAACAAAATATATGTCACATAATTCAAACTTATACAACAGGGATGTGATATCTAATTAACCTACCATTCAAATGACTTGGCATTTAAAAGGTAAACTTTGCTAGTTGTTTTATTCTACCCGTTGATCTCCCTTCAGTTTATTAAAGAAACACCAATGAGGAAAATACAATTTGGAAAACTCTATAACCTGTTTTATTTACTGCTTTGACAATTTTTACTGTCCTTAAAATGCACTCAACAATGGTGATGTTGAAAACACACTGTGAATAAGAGCCCCTGGAAATGTATCAATGCAACAAGACATCTATTCTCCAGTTTGTAGTCCTAAAAATCATGAATGCAATTTTATTGCCCCAAGAAAGACAAAATGCATTCACCATAAGAGCTCTGGTTTGTGGTTAAGTGGAAAATGAAGGCCCTATTCTATGGACCTTATCTGTCTCAATGTTTGACCACTCCACTGACTAGTTTAAGAGAGTAGAGAACAGCATTATTTGATTATCTGAAATCCTGGTTGTAAACACTTGATTCTGTAAGTATAAAACTGGGTAATTCTAAAAGAATATTAAATGGAACATACAAAGAATATCATCCTAGAAAATTCTTGATTGGAACTGAAAAGAGGGACTACATCTGGGTCATATGCAACCTTCAGTTTGAATTGATTTTACGATTTTGTAATTTCACCTTATTTTAGCCTTTTATTGAATACCCATTAACCATCTGGTTTGAAATGTGCACAACTTTTGTGAATGATGCTGAACATTATTTGAAATGGCCCTGGCTGTATGGTTGAAAGAACTGGAATAGTGCAAAAATGATTTAAAAAATCCATTCCACTAGTTATTTCTAAGACTTCGATTTGAGAGGAAAAAGGGATCAGGAAAAATTGCTATTTTAACAAAAATATATGATATACTTATGTGTAGTGTTTTACCTGTTTATTAAACATAATTTGTTATTTACATTACCCATGATAAGTATTCAACCATATATCCACTATGTAGCTACTTTTTTTCTGAAGTTACAGATGCACAAGGAATCTTTAGTTTTTATCACATCCCCAAAGGACTTTCATCTCTTTCTTTTCCATATTGTCTTTTCTTTGTACTTTGCAGTGCTTTGAGGTTCATGTCCACGTGTAGTTTCTAATGAGATGATTATTTGTTTTCTTCCCCTTTAACCTGGTAATGTAGTAATGTACATTACTAGTAATGTAGTAACTAGCATAAATTTGCATCCCTGGAATAAATGCAGTTCAGTCATTATGCATTATTTTAAAAAAATACACTACCGGATTGAGGTGCTAAGGTTTTGTTTGAGATTCCTACATCCCTAATAGAGATGGAGACTAGTCAATATTTCTTTTTCATTTTTTAAATGCCATCTTTGTTTTTGAGGTTAGTATTATACTAGCTTGTTAATTAAGTTAGAGAATGCTGCTTCTCTTCCTTTTTGTTACGTTATTTTCCTTAAAGAGCTTATGTAATCTGGATATTTTCTTTTCTTTCTTAATGAAGACATTCTACTGCTTTTTGGCTTCAACTGTAACTTAGAAGAAGTAGTTGTCTATTTTCATTTCTCTTTAGGTGCTCTTCCAGTTTACACTTACTATTCTCTTTTGTATTTGACATTTTTGCTAAGATGAGGCTAAGGATAGAATCCTGAATTTGAGGGTTTGTGTCTTAAATCAATTCTGAAAAATCTTTTGTATTCTTTTTAGTATTGTTTCACATTATATACTTCTTTTTAAAAATTTATATAATTTTATTATTTTTAAAAAAATTGACAGCACACACACATCACACACAAATATATATATTACACCTTTGTCTATCCCAAAGTTCTCCCACTACCTTATCACCCATGAACCATCATAATCTCTTGTGTCCATCTCTCTCCCAATTTTTCCCTCTTCCCCCTATCTTGCTCTATGTTCAGTTCTGTTGACAGTTTAAATTTTTTCTTGTCCATTTTTGGTTTGTTTTCCCTATATCCTTCATATAAGTGAGGCCATCTGGTATTTCTTTTTCTTTCTGGCATATTTCTGCTAACATGATTCCTTCAAGCTCCATCCATGTTGCTACAAATCATTATATACTACTTTATATGCTTCTGAAACATCAGTTAGCTATATCTTGAACTTTGACATTTAATTTCTGTGTCTCTTTACTGTTATGATCTCTCTTGGGTTTTCTCCTTGTTATACTCTCAGCAATTTCTTTGGCTCTATACTCCAGGGCACTAATTCTTTCTTTGGCTATTTCTAATATGCTATTAAATCTATCAATCAAAAGAGATTTTTTAAAAAATTCTAGTTCTATTTGGATTTTCTTAACAAACACCTTGTTCAATTTTGATAGTCTTGTTTTGTTTAAAAAACTCTTTAAATACATAGATGTAATTATATAGTTTTTATTCCAATATGCCTAATTCCAACACATACAGTTTCTGACAGTTGATTATAAAAGCAATTATTTCAACCAAATTACTTATGGTATCTCATTTATTATGTGTTTGCTGAATTTGAATTCATAGCTCAGGTTCCCTAAAGTCATTTGTGGAAATTCTTGAAGTCCAACTTTAAATTAAACCCAAGAGAGGATTTGCAATTTGCTTCTGCCCAATGCCAGGTGATTTTTCTCACACCTGGGTCACTTCAAACTAAAATAAACTAAAACTTCTTAATATTTTACTTTGTCCATATAGGTAGCATGAATTTAGAACCTAAACCCAAGTAAGGTCACTTTCCTTCTTACTTCCACCCCCATTTTTATCTTTTGTTTGCCTGAATTAAGGTCTGATAACATTTTCCTTTACTAAACTATTCTACAGGGTCTTCTTTTTTCTTACTACCACTAAGGGTGTCTTTGGGGTATCAGCATTTTCCCAAAGGGTTTTTCATCTAACCTCTGTTTCTTCCCACTCCTCAGGTTTTGTCCTCTATTGTCCATTATTTCCCTGTCCTTATTTCCCTGTTGTCCATTATTCCCCTGTCCCAAATCAGGGAGATTTAGAGTAAGATTGGTATTTCTGGATTCATGCCTCACTGTCATATAGCTGGAAAGAGAATCTCTTATGATTTTAAGGAGAATTTTGCTTGTCTAGAAACTAAGTGTGTATTGGAGGAACACATCAAAATTTGCTTTTGTAATTTGGGATTTGTCCACATGGAGGGAGACCTGAACCCAGGGCATTTGCCAAAAGAACCATTAAAATATCCCCCCCCTTTTTTTTTGGTGACAGCTTAAAATTGAAGATTATAGAAACAGAATCATGCATGCTAGATTTTCTAAGTCTGAGATTGTTTTTTTCTTTCTAGGCAAATTTTATTGTTTTAATGCAAAGTAAGATAATACTGGATTTTGTATAATTGTGAAGAGGATGTGACTAACCCAATCCTTTTGGAAGAATATTTCTGAGAGGTTGTCTTATGTCCTGGTCTTTTTGCTTCTCTTTCAGGAATATTATGCTTGTGTATACTCATATCAAAATGCAATTACTAAAAGTCACCAGTGAGATAACTATTTGGCCTTTTGAGTTGAAATTACTAGCCTAGGTTTTACCTCTCCATTTGCTCATTACTTTCCTTTAAGTAAGTTTTCTACTAGTTAAGGCAAAGATAAAGACCAAAAACTCTTCATTTATGTTTCTGATTCATCTAGGAACAGTTGAAAGCAACAATTGGGAACACTCAGCTCTGCCTAAGATCTTTTATAAGCAATAAAGCAAAGATTGCATTCAAAACAGTAAAAAGTACATATGAATTGTTCCTTCTTTCACATGACTTTGAAAATATTCTTCAAGAACTTGATATAACACCTGGCAGATAGAAACAATACATGTGTATACTGTGTATTCTTTAAACATAAGTAAATCATGTGATGCATAGCTGACTGGGACTGGAAGCCCAGACACTGCTTCTGAAAAGCCAGCACCCTTCCTGTCATGGCTGTGAGGAGACCAGTGACATCTTCGATCATAATAGCAAGGGTTTTGTTTTCTCTGTATTGTTTCTCAAATTGCATGGATAAGAGAGTAAATCTTATCAAAGGAAAATGTTTTGGAGCAAACTGCTGCATAATTAATCCTCCTAGCTTCTAAGGGTGCACTGTAAAGAAAGCTACTGCTGATCAAAGGAATCATTAATAGATCTCCAAAGCTTTTTAGAGGTTTATTGCTTGCTAACCTCTTTCAACAGATTTCTTTGAATAAGGCTGTGAAAATCCCTTTTAACATGCAAGAGCCAGCAAATAATCAACTGTGTGTCTTTGAATGTATTACTTTGTGCCTCAGTTTTCTCCCGTCTATAGGATATGTTGTATACATGAATGTGTTTTATGAAGAGGGCTGAACTAAATACTTTCTAATCCCGTATCTCATACTTTAGCAAGCATCTGAATCACAGATTTATATGCAAATTCTGACTGTAGAGCCTGAGACAGTCTGAGACTGCATCTCACAGATTCACAAGGATGCTCAGATTGCTGGCCACACTTGCAGTAGAGAGGCAACTCTGAAACTTTGACTCTATTCATATAACCAAGTGCCATAGTAATGATCCCTAAATATTGCTACTCACATTACAAAATACTATCATGGCCATATTTTGAATAAAGAAATCTCAAATAGATACCTTAGTGACTAGGCGAGCTATGGCATCAATAAAGCTAGAGTAGGACGGTTGAGGCAGAGAGGCAAGTGGTGGGCATAGCTGGGCATGACCTTAGAGAACAATAGATTAGACTTGCTGGTAGTTGGATAGGAGGTATGAGGAGGCATCAAGGCTGATGGTAAAACTTTTGGCTTGATAAGCTGGTTGAACAGAATTCTTATTTACTGAGCAGGACAAGTGGGGAAGAGTTGGTTTGGGTAGATAGGTGGGTGGGTGTGGGGTAAAGAATCAAGCACAATGATTTTAAGATGCCCACTCAACATTAAGATGACCATGTCTGCAGGCTATAGATGTCTGGCGGTAGCAAAGAAGCTGAATACTGAAGATGAAGTTTCAGAGTGTCATTGAAAGTACAGTATTTAATGCATTACATTCATTCTTTTATTGAAAGATCAGAGCACCTTGGCGTTTTTATTGTCTTCATTTTAGAGATGAAGCAATTGAGGCAGAAAGGGGCTTGGTCACTGCTTCAAGGTCACATGATCACCAGTGGTAGAGTCCAGCTCTCTGTCTCTGGAACAAGGAGGGGACAAGAACCTATATGTCCCCAGGAAGTTAGTAATGATGAGGCCACCAGAAATGATGGTGGAAAGTGTCGGGTAGGATATGGGCAGGAGTCAGGCCAAAGGAAGCATTAAAATGTAGGTCTAATTTATATACCAATCTCTGGAGAGCTCATTCCTCAGATGCTGAAGAATTCTAGGGTTGGGACCAAATTCACCTGCTGGAGCTGCAAGTTTGGAGGTCTGAGATGATCTTGCTGTGTCATATTGTTCCACAGTGAGGTTCCCCCAGCAGTCAGCACTCTCCAATTTGTCTCTGTGGTGGCACAGCACTACAGTGTGATGAGGAAGCTTGCCTTCATCTACAAGTACAGTGTTCTGCTGTGAGGCTGAAGAATCCTAGCCTAGCAGTACATTTTAACAGGTTTGTGTGGGCTTCTCAAGGGGGCCTTGGGTGAATGTTGAGGTTTCTTTAGGAAACAGTCATGAGGGAAGCTGAGCACATGCTGCCTGGTGGGAGTCAGAGACACAGGCGCTATCCTAACTAGAGAAGAGACATAAATGAATTCCTAGAGTGAAGGGGGAGGAAGTGACACTTCACGAGACAGCTGTTGATGAGCAGCTATGGGGTGTTGAATGCAGAGCTTCTGTTTCCAATTGGAAAAGGCAGAAACAAGTTATGAAGTGGGAAATCCATCCAAGGTGGCTCAGCCCCAGGCCTCACATCAGAACTCACAGGGTAATAACTTCTGCTGAGAGTGCATTCACCAAAATGAATGACACAAGTCAGAGTACACAACCACAACCTTGAGAGTTCTGAGGGGCCTGAGGACTACCTGTGACCTTTGTACTTTTGCTGGTGATAGTAGAGGCTTCCTACGAAGTTTTTGAATAAACTAGTGTTGATTAATTGCTTTTTGATGTCAAAGAGGCTTGGCAAGATGCAGGGATAAGTGGCTGGTCCAGGTTAAGAGCAATTCTTTCTTTAGAATTTATTTAATAAGAAATTAAGCTATTAGAAAATTATATTAATAAAAGGTGCTTGGCTACACTACATATTAGCTTTTGAGTCTTAGTTATCTGCTGGGGAAGGAGCCAAGGGGAAGATCCATTCTCTCCACAGGCACTAACACCCTCCTGATTTCTGATGTAGCCTGGAGTAGCTTCTCTGTGGTAGGGTTTGCTCATCTAATGTAGGTAAGTGTGATGTGGGGTGATGATGCATTAATAGGGAGTTCTGGAAGTGATTCCTAACAAACTCCAATGTAAAGGAGTCCATAAGGTAGAACTCAAGAGACAGAACTCAGGGATTGTTACATACAAGTCATTTAAATCCAGTCCTGATGCCCAGTTTTCCTCCAACTGGAGGATAAGTGTGTGCCCAGACTGAATTTCAGAGCTAGCAGAGAAAGAGAGGAGGCTGCAAATCGATTTTCCTGCCATCTCACCTGGAAGACCCGTGAGCTGTGTGATTTGCATTTGTGCTGGGCAGCGCCTGGTCTCCCCCTCCCTCACTCACCACTGTTGCTGCGTTTCCGTAGGTCATACCCGCCTCCTGGCCCGTCTGTCTCCTCAGGAACCTCCACGAGATCTGAAGTCTTAGGGAAAAGAGAGGAGAGCATAGGATGAGCGGAGTCCTTCTGGGGACCAACTGAAGGGAGATTGTGATGTCAGTAGAACTGAAGTAGAATGTGCAGGGCGCTGTCTGGCTGACTACTTCAGAGAAGCAGCGCATCCTCTTCTGGGCACTGGACTCCCCCGGGGGTCTGTGTCAGGCATGGGACCTGGGACAGGACAGATACTAAGTTGGATGGATGACTAGATGCACAGGTCACAGGTTTCTTTCCAGAAGAAACATCAGAGAGCAACCAGAATTCCTGCTCAGCCACCTAATGCTTTTAATACAATGACAGCTCATTCTCTAGATGAGTTTTGAGAACAAGATGCGTTTTTGGGAGACATGTGATTTTAATACTATTCTTATTACTGCGAAAATCAATTGTCTTGGTCACATTAGTCTGCCTTTAAAATTTTAAATAAGAAAGTCAAGCTAGAGCCATGCTGCTGGGCACTGAGCTCCCAGCCATCCAGCCTGCCATGCTCCTTTCAGGGTTTGGGGAGCACAAGGTAGGGGGGCCCCTGCCGCCTGCCAGGAGTGGCTGGGGGCACCCCGGTTCACCGCACCACGAGGTAGCTGGGGAAGGCAAGGGTAGCCCCGCCCACACGCCCCGTTCAGCCATGTTGCAGACACTGAGCCCCACCCCTGCCAGGACGTGCAAGTTGGTGGGAGGTTGGAGTGGTGGGTTGGCGGGGGGCGGGGTGGGTTGTTATTCCTACTGGTCTTCTCCAAATC
>PVHY01030646.1:0-13270 GCA_004024945.1 Uropsilus gracilis
GGGGGGGGCAAACCCTTGAGATTACAAAGTTGTGAAATTTATATATAAATTAAAAAAAAATAATTATATAAAAAAATAAGACCAGACTTCCTCAAAGCACAAAAGGTGAAAATTGGAGCCATATTGTGTGTGTCCCCCCCACCCCCCTGCTTAGAACACCTTTTCTACCGCTTGGCCAGACACTCATAGTCATATTTTAGATGTTGGATTCAGAGTCCCTTAAAGTCTTAGACTTTCCAGCCTAAGATTAACATTCGTGCGACATCCTTTTTTACTTCCCTAGTGTAGATTTATCACAACAATAAAAATATCATTGAATTTTATATTTTAATATCTCGCTCACAAAATTAAAGTCCCCCAGGAGCAATTACTACATCTCTCTGTTCAATAGTGTATGTTCACCTATCAGGGCATGGAAAGTTCTCAAGAAATATTTGTGAAATAATATGGGAATAAATAAATGATGAAACTACCATCCAGTGTAATTATGACTTGTCCCAATTAAAGGTGCTTAATAATGACAGAGAGAGAGAGTATGAATCAGTTTGTCCTAACCTTGTAGCTAATGTATATGTTTACAAAGGCATATATATCATTTACACTTAACATTGCCTCCCTCAACCTCAGTTTATTATTTGAATGAAAGGGAAAAAATAGATGGGGAGGGAGCATGGCAGGAAGGAAAGAAGGGAGGGAGGAGGAAAGAAGCAAGGAAAGGAGAGAAAGGGAGGGAAAGGAAGTGAGTTACAGAAAAAAAGATGTCTCCTACAGTTCATTTTAATGGTATTTCTAGTGCTTGACCAAGATAAAAACAAGCAAAAACAAAAATAAAATCTCTACTTAAAGATGCTTGAAATCAACCAGAATTAGAAGTATTCTTGCTGGAGTTCTTAGGTCTTAAATGTTGCTTTTGTTTCTTAGTTGAAGTCTTGAAGGCTTCAATCATAATAATAAAAGACCTTTTAATTTTCAGACACTGTTCTAAGCATTTGTCACCAGTATTATTCTCACATCTTAAAAAGTGAAGCAGATCACTATTTCAGTTTTTATAAGTGGGAGAAATTCCAGCATAGATCAACTTCATACAGTGAGATGCTGCTGTATAAGTCTCCATTGCCAGTGAGAATATAGAGAAAGGACACAGCATAGGCTGAAGTGAGAAGATTCTTTATGCACCTTTTTAGGGTAGTTTGCATTATCAAAAAATTCTATTTTATATCCTTGGCACAACAAATATAGTTGAAATAAGTCAAAAAAACTCTGCAACATTGTATATGGTGATACATAAGTACAACAGCAATGAACCCTGAAAGCATGTCAGATTTAAAGTGACTAAAAATGCAGTCATTGTATTCATTTCCTAGTGCAGTGGTATCAAAATAGTGGAAGCTGGGTGTCTTCAAACAACAGAAATTGTATAAGCATTCTGGAGGCTAAAAGTACAAAATCAAGATGCCAGTGGGGTCATGCTCTTCCAAAGGCCAGAGGGAGAATCCTTGCACCTCTTCTAGTTTCTGGGAGCTGGTGGTCATGCAATGTGGCTGGAGACGCCCACTTCAGTCTTTGCCTCCCTCCATTATCACATGGTTGCATTTTATTTTGAAGGGGATTCCCTGGAACCCTCCAACTTAACACTAGAATATTTCATTAAGCAAGTAATATTCACTACTATTGTGAACATCTCTGCCATTCCTCTGTGCTGCATCATACATTCGTTTGTAGAGGTTGTCTCAGGTATTTACAATTACAGGATGATGAGGATGGCATATGTAGGATTGCTGTTCACTAATGTACAGGGCAAAATAACTATACAGGTGGGACGTAGTCAGTCCTGCCTCTTCCTGAAGGCAGAACCTAAGCCCTCAACCAGATTGTCTTTCATAACTGATAGAAAGAATTGTTTTCTAGATTAAGAGGACAAAATCTATGTAATACAGTGTGTGTAGTTTAGTGTTCTTTTGATCATACAACTTAATCATTAATTATATAAGAATATACTGAGTTTTACACACACACAATCCATAGAAAAACATGCATATCTATTTGTCAGATACCAACAATGGATGTGAGATCAGGATGGAATAAGAAGTGAATCTTTTATAATAATTTTACAGATTGCTGATTATTTGAATTCACTAGTTGAAACAATGTAGAGTATTTTTATAATTTAAAAGCATAAAATAGAAAAATTCAGATTTCACAAATGTTGACCATTTTTTCCTTCTGTTCTAACATGAGAATATTTTCATTTACAAGGAGGGAATAGATATACTGTAGTTAATTTTTGCTCAGACAAGAGAATTTGTGTCCATGATCCAATGGAAAATTTTCCAACCTCTCATTTTATCCTGTGAAGAGCAGATATGCTTTCCTTCATCCAGTTCTCCATTAATTGAGCAAAAATATTTGAGTACCTACTCTGTATTCCTTTTCATTTAGATCATTTCAGATCTAATGCTCTGATTGTGTTTCCATGTATATTAAATTAAATAAAAATAGGTCATTAAGAAATTTAGAAGGTGGTGAATCATGAGAAGTTTAGTGTTCATAAAAAAAAATAGAACGTACTTAGTGATTATCTATGGAAACAGAGAGCTGAAAAAGAACCAAATGAAAAATGGAAAACTAATATTTTTCTTCCTGTAGCTATGATCTATCTATACTTTCAATTTTTAATCCCCCAAATATAATTAACTTGGGGTTTCATTCACTTTTCTATATCCAGAATTTCTAGACATGTGACAAATATTCTGTGTAAGCTATATAAGTTAATTGCTGTAGTAAGATTAAGAAGGTAATTCTGAAATATTTTCAGATGTGTCATGTACTGTGCGGGAGCCTATATACACCCTGTGGTGGAAAGGGGCCTGGGCCTGGAGCCAACCTCCTGGTCCAAAACCACCTTCTGCTTTAGATTAGTTATCTGACCCCATAAGCAGCTCAGCTTCTCTGAGACTCATTGTCTTATAAGTTAAGTCTTAATAATCTTCCTAAGCGCTATGCCTGGTGATGTCCAGAACTGAGTAAGACAATGAACACTAGATTTTAAGAGTCTTTAAGTTTTCTAGAAATATTAGCAATAATCATTGTTATAAATGCCAAGAAATTCACTTGCCTATCACTCTCTCACTAGATCCTTGTAGCCTAATGTTAATACTAACTTATAGTTAATTCATAAGGGTCATATCTTGTCGGTCCAGAATGCTGAACTCTTTGAATGAAAGGAGTCTGTTTTACATATTTTGAACCTACAGGACATAGAAAATTGCTAGGTATATGTTTTTTTAAAGTTTAATATGTCTTAATGGAAATTAAGTATATTTGAGTTGATTTATAATGATTTGAGTTATGAAGTGATATATGTGAGATACATGATAAAAAAAGTCTAGTTTAATATTTCCTTAAGAGTAATAAGGAAATTTTATTTGACTTTCAATAGTGATTTGCATTTGCATACAGTTTATATGTTTGTTGTCATTACTATAACAAAATAAAAATGCCTACAGAAGCTAAGGGGAGATGAACACAAGAACAACAAAAGCAAATTCTGACAGTAACACCTTTCCAGTGGGAACAGGTCTTCACATCTCAGGATCAGGCTTTCATGGCCCTTTTCTGTATAGATAGGAAGTCAGAGTCAGCCACAGTACTCATCTTGAGATTATTGAAATCTTGAGCTGCTTTCTTTAAAACTTCCAGTTTTTTTTTTTAATCTTAAAAGTGGGGATAATAGCACCTTTCTCTTGAATTGGGGACCAAAGAGATGGCAGTTGTGATGTTTTCCAGCATCTGAGCATCTTCACAAGTCAATAAACCTACTTCTCCAACATAGAATTGAGTTATAGAATATTCTAGTGGGGCTTGGATAAGTACATAGACAGTCTGAGTTCCTTCTCATATATCACTGTGGATTGTTCTATCTGCTTTCTTTGTGTGGGGTGATTTCTCAGCTGGATCTTACAGCGGTGCTCCATTTGCACAGCTACTATTTCATCATCACTCCTCTGGGATTCAGTTTCCATCTCCCTCAGTATCTCCTTCCAGTGTACCTACAAGAGATAACAAACTCTGGGCCAACAGCTTCACACTTACCACACAAAATCTGTCTGCTGACTGGACTCCTACGCCTTTTTCTTTCCCACACTGTTGAACTGGTAAGACTGGCAACGGGTGGCCATGATTTTTCTTTTATTTGGGCCCTAGCCTTTTCAAATTACCCAGTAGTTCACCTGGGGAAGGCATATACCTGGGAAAGGCATATAAGAAGGTAAGAAATTCATTATGTTGGTGACAACTCTCATGTTTTAAGTGTGTTTAAGTGTTTTTTTGTTGTTGTTTTGAGACTAGGTCTTGCTATTTTTGCCCATGGAACCACAGGCTCACATTGCCTGGGGTACCACAGACTTAAGCAATTCCCAGCCTCAGCTTCCCAGGTAGCTGGAATTACAGGTGTGTGCCACCACGCCCAGCTATTTTTTTTTTTGAAACTAGGTCTCGCTACATTGCTCCGAGCAGGACTCAAACCATGACCCCTGGTCCCCACTGCAGCTTCCTAGGCTGCCACTTACAGGCACATGCCACCATGCCCAGTTAGTGTGTTTTAAGTGTTAAGGTGTATTTCTGATCCAGAGGCAAAGGTCTTATTAGACTGTAAGGAGACAATTCTACCTACACTCACAAGTGATGGTTTAAGTCCTGAGAAGCTGTTCAGGATGAAGTGTCATTGTTACTTAAGAGGGTGGCTATAGTGAAAAAATAAACAAAAGCCTTGAGGAAAAGTCAAAACAAGCTAAGATCCAAACTGAAGTGCACAACTCTGAGCAGGAGGGAAAGGGGGGGGGGGATGGAGGGGAGAGTGGGGGGGATAAACTCCTGGGATTACAATGTTGTGAAATTTATATATTAATAAATTTTTTAAAAAAGAGGGTGGCAGATGCCAGAACTAAATTCAGTGCATCAAATCTGGATTTAGTATACCTGAGTTGATTCCCGACTTTGCAAGTTACTAGCTGTGAGATACTGGAGATATTGGAGATATTGTAGTAGTCTTTAACTTCTCTATGCCATTATTTCTTGAACTATAATATGGTTTAAGTAAGGCTACCCACCCGACTTGCTCTTGGGGATGTTGTGAGGAATGTGGATAGAATCATATACATGACAGGATTCACATTAGTGAACACAGTATTCTAGGTTTTTTAAACTTCTAGTAGCAGTATGTGTGTTCGTGTATGTGTGTGTGCATGTGTGCACACTCCACAATGAGTCAATGTAGTCTGTGTGTTTCATAAATCACTTTCCAGTGATTTGAAGCATAACCTTGAGAAATAGAAACAGTGCTGAAAGATCACACCGTCTGCATCTTTGTTCCCAATTGTTGCCAGTTTCATAAATGAGTATTTCCCTTTTGGTCTTAAACTTGTGTCTTCTCAGCTATCTATCACTTATAAGTAAATATATTGGACCTTATAAAAGTCATTTTCATACTTTTATTTTTTAGTTAAAACCTACAAAATACTAAGTCTGTTGCCCCACAATTACAGTTAGAAGGTAGGCATCTATGCATTTTGGAAGAGTGCTTTGTAAGCACAGAGTGCTGAATTCAAGGTCAATGCCACTACTCATGGAATGTAGGATGTTGTCAAATTAATGATGTTGTCTGGGTTGAAATTTCTTTTTCCATAAAGTGAGGGTAATTCTACCTACCTATTACACTGATCTTTTGGCATGGCATCTATATATATTTCTATATCTGTATCTCCATCTCCATTTACATCTAGATTTATCTCCATTAAATAATTATTTGCTATAATGTTGATAACAATAATACTAATAGCTAAGTTATTTAATAACACCATCATGTAATAATAATTGCTATGATTGGGATCCTAATCTCCATCTCTGATTTCTCATCTTGTACTTTTCACATCACAAGTCTTTTATTAGGATGGGCCATACAAAGGGAATTAAGGGGGCCATGAACCATTGAATCTCATTGAAGAGAATGAAGTCTGAATAAAGGATGAAGAGATTAAATCCCAAGTGTCACAGCAGTCACTGCTGTCACCCAGACCTGAGGTCCTGGTGATTCCATCTATCTGGTGACAGTGTGGAGAGGAAAGCAAGAAAAGAGACTTCCCAGGCTTTGAGGCTTAATTGGTTTGTTGGCAACCATTTGGAAAAACTGCTATAAATTTCCCATGCTTCAGCTCCAGTGGCCTGGCCACCTCCCCTGAGAGCTCATCTACTCCCCACTTACGTGAATTCCTCTGAGAGCAGAGTGGCAGCATGGAATGGCCCAGACACCACCTTAAATCACTGGCTTCACGCTCCAGTCCAGCTGCTCGCCTGTTTTGGAGGCAGCTTGGAACACTGCGTCACTGTCTCTGAGCAGCTTGGGGGACGATGGATGACATGGACTCCATCAGGCAGCTGCTGTGACCTGTGTTTGTTTCTCTTCCATGAGCTGGATGCTCCTGGTGATATCTCATTTCTTAAGAAGAGCCACTCTGATGGCAATTCCCTATAAAAAGAGGTGAGATGTGAATGATGAATCTCAGAGTGATTGCCAATTCTTGCTCCTGCACCTTGATCTGAAGCTAAAACCCAAGATTTATTGTAATTGGTAGCAGTCATGTTTGGAAGCAAAGTGTGTGGTTGGGCATAAACGAAGTTTAAATGCCAGTCTTCACTGCTTATTGAGTTGGTGATCATGGATGATTCTCTTAACCATCTGTGCTTCAGTCCCCTATTATCTAATTTTCAAGGCCTGTTCAGTTACCTGTTACCACAATAATGTAGCCTGGAGGGCCAACCCAAAATTTAGCACCTGAAAATAAACTTTATATTCTAATCATCAGACAAGTTTGATGGATGGAGCCTGGATTTAACTGGGGAGCTCTGCTCCAGGCTTCGGAGGGAGCTTTTCTCCTCCCTGTTGTTCTTGGCTTGGGTAGCTCAGCTTCATTTGTTTCATCTTTCTTGAAACATTAGGTTAACTAGGACTCATTCCACCCTGGAGTCACAGAGGCCAACGAGATCATGGGGAATATATGACATGTCATCAAGCCAAGGTCTGGAACTTTGTTAAAACCACCCTGTATCATTGGGAAAAGACAATTAGATGATCAATCCCTAAAGTCAGGTATAGGGAGGAGAGCTTAGACAGACTGAGCAAGAGTAAAGATCAGGGGAGGAATAACGTATTAGGCCAGCCTAACACTGGATATGAAGAGGATTGTGTGTTCTGTGCAAGGAAAGTGCTTGCCATTGTACTTCACAAATAATTTCATATACAAATGTGACTAAGTCATTTGTTTTTACTAAGCCATTTGTTTTTGCTATGGAATTCTGCTAAAAACTCAGGGTTGGTCATTTGATTTCTTCCTTTCAAAACTATTCTTTGTCCTCTCTATTTGTTGTGGATCTCAGGAAACAACATCATGGCATTTATAGTATCTCTTTCTCTCTGGTTCTCTGGCAAATTACCCAAAGGGAAGAATTAATGGACACTTGGTAGACAGAAGGGCAAGTTCTGAGTATTCTCACTTTTCTGTCTGCCATGAGTGCTGACCACAGCATCTTTATCCCCTCTGTGACTCCTGCTTCTGTTGATCTGCTCCCACCATTTTCCAACTCTTCTCTTCAGCAACTTCACTTGCACCCAAGAGATGAGAGCAGTTTCCTATTCTTAGAATCCTTAGATTGTGTAAGATTCCCCACTTTACATTTAACCTTTTGTTTGTTCAGCATCTGCTTGAGCAATTAAATCCCATCTTTTGTAAAACCCAACATTTTTTCTTCACTAGAATGTGAAGTATAAGCCTTCTATCACTGTGTAACAAATAGCTACAAACATAGAGACTTTAAAATGAGACCATTTGCCACCACACAGTTCCTAACTGTTGATAATCCCAATGTTCTTAGCTAGGTTCTCTGTTTCAGACCCACAACACTAAATTCAGGGTGTTGGCAGAATCTAGAGACTCTGGGGTGATATTTACTTCCAAGCTCATTCAGGTTGCTGACATTATTTCTTTGTGTCTATAAAACTGAAGTCCTCATTTCCTTGCTGACCCACAGGCAGGGTCTGTTCTCTGATCTCTGTTCCTAGAGACTGTACCTTTTTCTCATATGCTCCTATTTCATGTTTAAAGCCACACTACATATTTGTCCTGCTCCTGATTCAAATCTCTCTGTCTCTTCTGGTGCTCTGTTTGGGAGAAGATGCTGTACTTTTGGAGATTTATGTGAATCCATTCATAAACTTACCCAGATAGATCTGGGTAACCTCCCTATTTTAAAGTCATCTGAAGCATATTGTAGTCATGGAAGTTGTTCTGTTGTCATAACCACAAGTTCCACAATTAGGAAGAATAGATCTTTTGGTGGCCATTATGTTTTAATCTGTCCTGCATACGAACTCAAGAAAGTCCTAAATAGTCCTAATCCACCACAGTAGCAGAGTGTATGGTTGCTGTGATTGGCATATGCTATATTGTAATTTTTGAATAGATGGATAGAAACCCCAAAGCATTATCTGGGGCTTCACAAAACTCATAAAATACTATATATTATACACATTCTTTAATCTTCTCAGGTATCCTGAAATATACAACCTGGTAATGTTGGAAACTTATTTGAAGTAGGCTAGTAATTAAATAATAAAATCAGCTCACAAAGTGTCTCAGTATGTTGAAAAATAAAGTACTTTAAACAAATTTTCGAAGGATGGATATAAAGTCTGAATTTAGATCCCTAAAACATCTTTAGCCATAAGGAAATAAGATGTACCAGAAGCTCATATGAAAAATTAGTTGTCAAGTTCAATGTGTATCAGAAGTGCAAAATAGCCACTCTCAAAACAGAAACAATTCAAGACTAAATTAAAGAAGTGTAATGTCAAGCTCCAGGTAGGAGATGGCTCTCTTTCATGCCTCCTGGCCAAACCATGCCAGGTTTCAGAAAGCACAATTTAAAGGAGATTTAGATGAATAGAAACAGATCAAGAGGAGAAAATCATGATATGTGTAATTTCCAAATCATGCCTTAGAGGTAACTTAAGTCTGATGTGGTTAGTCTCAGGGGACAAGCAAGAAATATGAACATTACCAAGAGATAAACTGACTGGCTAGGTCAATGCAACAGAGAGAGATCTCGGAGCTCTCAGGGAGGGAAGGGAAATACCAAGTTACTGTCTCATTGGACCAAGTTCCCATTAGGGTGGAAAAGAGACACTGAAAGTTGAGAGTAATAATGGTTGTATGACACTGAAAATGCCCTGGATACTCCTGCACATCCACATGGCGGAAAAGCTTATGATATGTATTTTTTTCCACAATAAGGCATTATGATTAGTCAACAAAAGAACTATTTGGATGACTTCAACAATTTTACTCAAACCTGATACTATAATGAGAATTATCTGGAAAAGACTGACTTTATTTCCATACATTTTTGACACTTTACACAAGGGACTCCTATTCAGAAAATCTAGAGTGAGGCTTAGTATTTCATTTATTGAACAGATATTTATTCAGCACCAAATTTGCACCTGACACTCTGCTATCACTGACCTGGAACATGGACTGGCTTCTGGGAACCAATGACCTTGAAGCTTGAGTTTTCTGTTGCTGTAGGCATTCAAGCAGTGACATCGATTATGCAATTCCAGATTAAAAAGTGAGTGAATCTAGGAGGCTTATTACTTCATGTTCGACTCAAAATTATTTGAATTGATAACATTGCAAGAAATCAATCACAGGTTTATTGTGTATCTTGACTCCGATAAGAAAGTAAAAAATTCTTCCATTTCTTCTTTGTACAAATAATATAATGCCCAAATTCATCTCAGATGAAGGTGCTTTTTCCATTCTCCAGGCATGTTGCTACGTGACAACTCTGGTTGTTCAAGTCAGTGCAAAATGGTGATTTAGACTATGGGTTGGCGATCATATGGGTTCAATTGCTCACTGTGGCCTGTGTTCCCTCTCTGAAATGGGTCATGATTTTTCCATCTCCTAATACTAGATGAGGTTCCCTGAGAAATAGACCCAGGCTTGGAGATTGACATGCAGAAGTTTTACTTCAAGTGCATTTGAGATCAGAATTGATGAGATATGAGGGGAGCAAGATTAGGAAGAAGTTGAACTGCAATGCAGTTGCAAGAGGAGACACAAAAGTTTGAGGAATTGTGGGATGGAATAAGTATCAATCTATCTTGAGGTGAGGGGGTGAGGGGGGGAGGGGGTTATAGCTAATTCCAGTTGCTAAGGGTCAGCTGCACCTGGGGAGAAACGTTCTTTGGTGGGGCAATTCTTTGGCGGAAGGCACTGCCTGGAAAAAGATTTGACTCAGAGCACCTGCCATCAGGGTTTCAACCCTCAACTAAGTATAAAGAATGGCACCGCATCACTGGTCTCCTAATATCAATTCTGGTACAAGTCACTTCATCTTTCAAAGTTTTAGTTTTCCAAACTAAAAAAACAAATGAGAATAATAGATTTAAGTTGTTCTAACTACTACGATTAATATGCCTAAAATCAGCAAAGACCTCTAGGAAGATCTAGTATGGCCAACCAACAAAATTGGCATTTTAAGTTTTTATCAGAATAGCATTTGCATCTGACACACTAGAATCAAGTGTTGCTGAGTGTAAGTGGATGCTTGCATCGTCCTGCCCAACTGACTACGAGTCTGTGGAGATGTTCACAAAGACATCATTTTCCCTTTTTCTCCTTCCTAGTTTTACTTCCACCATTCCTTGGGAAAACATCCTGAAAATCTGACTGGTAGAAGAGTGTGTCCTGGACTGGAGCAGATGGCCAGAGGTAAGTGAAATCCTCTCTGATGGCTGCAGTGAGTGCCAAGAAACGTCCCCATAAGTAAACCAATCACACACCACAATTTGCCATGCTGCAGAAGCCTCTTGATGATCTCTCCCCACATCTGTCTCTCATTAGAGCTACTCAATCCCATCCTCTTGCATCATTGATGCATCTCCCCAGCAGTCATCCCCAGATCATTAATTCATGCATGGTAAAGTGTTAGCAGTTCAACTGATCACAGATCTGCATCACAGGGTTGAGCTCCTGTGCGCCCAGAGCAATGGGTTGTTTTTCCTGAAGCATCTTTGATACCTTTCCCCATTCAACATCCCTATTATTGGTGCCCTAATTCATACCACATTACTAGTTACTGGGTCTGTTCAGTGAATTCCTATTTAGGGGGGGGGCACTTAAATTCTTTTGACCTCCAAATCATCTTGCTCATGTTAATAGTGTAGTACTCTTTGCAGTTATCTTTCCTGAACCTTTTATATATCACCATATGTTCTACGGGACCTAGGTCTTCCTAGAATTGATCTTAGTCTAGTTCTTTAGATCCTACTAGTTTATGTATGAATTCTGCTAGAGGACATTCCTCTCTTCTTATTTACCCCCCATATCAATTATCCTCTTCAGTACTTATAAATGTAGACCTTCCCCATTAAACTGTATCTATTACTCAAAAACAATGTACTTTATTGGAGAGATTAATTTGTATTCAACTTTATTGCTTACCTATTAGTTGGTTTTGTAAAATTTTGATGCCTTCCTAAAATTTGTGTATTGTTTAGAATGAGACTTGGACTGTCATGCAATATTCATTTAATAAAATATGAGGGTCACTACAATCTCTCCATCTCAGATTTACACCTTTATCTGTTTTCAGTCATTTTTTTTCTCTAACATTTCAAACCAAGCCAACTGTAGTTGGATGACTACTGAAAGACCAGCTTTTTCAAAATATGTTCTCTTATTACATGGGGCAGGGATCAGTGTATCAATGTGCTTTTTCCCCTTTCATTTTCTTCTCATTTCTAATTCAACCTCTATTATCAATTATCTTTTTTATTGACTGCATGCACAAACATGTATATCTATATATCTATATCTATATATAACATCATTGTCTAATCCAGTGTTCTCCCATTGTTTATCACCCATGAATCATCGTAATCTCTTGTGCTTTTCTTCTCCACCAACTTTACTCTCCTCACACTCTATTGCTCTGTGCTTCAGTTGAATTGGCAGTTTCATTTTTTTCTTGTTTGTTTTCCCTATATCCCTTATATAAGTGACCCATTCCATACTTCTTTTTCTTTATCGCTTATTTCCACTAACATGATTCCTTCTAGCTCCATCCATGTTGCTTCAAATGACATAAGTTTGTCTTCTTTTATTGATAAATAATAATCCATGTTGTACATAGACCACAACTTTTTCAGCCATTGTTTTGGAGTATTTGGGTGTTTCCATATTTTGGCAATTATAAGTAGTGCCGAGATAAACATCCAGGTACATGTATCTTTTTGAATTTATCTATTGAAATGGTGGGACAATTCTTTCCCTAATTGCTGAAATGGCCAATTCTTTTCATCTCTGAAGCATTCAACAAAATTGATTTTTTTTTCTATTTCAATAAGCATCTGTGTTTCTCTTATTCCTCTATAATATGTTCTCCTGTCAGCCTATCCCATTCCATCTCTTTCTCATTTATCTTTGTTGCTCATTCTTTCACAGACTGATCTCTAATTTTGGGGGTACTAAATGGAGCAGCCCTCATTTTCTCTGAATTCTTTCCCAAGCTGAAGTCATCCAGTCATATAATCCCATGTCTTTAATTACCACCTGTGTGCAGGGAAATCCAGGTTTCAATCTCCATTGCTAAATTCTTTGTGAACATCCATACATAAAATGTGTCTTTAAAGATCTTCCTTGACTATGAACACTAGAAAATCAAAGCCATTGTCTACTTCACAAACTGTGTTTACCCTTCTTATGCTCATTTTAATATGTAATCTTCTGATACGCATTCTTTTTTCTTTTTATACACTAAAATTTATGTAAACCTCATCCCCTACCCCCTCCAATTTGGACTCTATCATCCTGTTATTAAGTATTTGAAGTCAACATTAGAAAAAATATTAAAAGTTTTTCACTTTTTTTTGCCATCACCACTATTATTGCTTTAGTCTAAAATGGGATTATTATTTTTTTTAATTTTTAAAAATTATTTTTATTGATTTGTCACAATTGTGCATTAATTGATCCTTCCTCCTCCCTCCATATCCCCCTCTGTATCCCCCTTCCTCCTTCCTCCATATCCCCCCTCTGTATCCCCCCTTCAGTTACTCCTCCCATTTTTCTGCAAATTGTTCTTTGGTTAAGTTGATGTTTAGTTGTTGGTTGTTTGGCCTGTTGTTCTCTTCCGATATATGGTAAGTGTG
>PVHY01030647.1:0-13263 GCA_004024945.1 Uropsilus gracilis
GCAACTGTAAACAGGGCTGCAATGAACATGCGTGTACATGTGTCCTTTTGAATTAATGTCTTCATGTTCTCTGGGTATATTCCTAGTAGTGGGATTGCTGGGTCGAATGGTAAGTCCACATTCAATTGTTTGAGGGTCCTCCACACAGTCTTCCATAGTGGCTGGACCAGTTTGCACTCCCACCAGCAGTGTAAGAGAGAGGAATCGTGAAATGTTAACGTTTGACCACAGTGGTGTTTTTCTGACCTACACTTGCTCAGTGACTGCCAGTGTATCTTCCTGTTGTATTAGGTACTTACAGAACATTCTCCTTTATTAGAGTCTTCATCAGTACCAAAGCAGTGGGAGTAGATACAATATGATGCTGAAATACTGGGTAATAGTATGGGTGCTGGAGTAAGATTAGCTGGGTTTACCTGCTCTCTTTGTTTTAGTTCCCTTTTCTGCAGATTAAGGATAATAGTACTCATTTCACAGGGTTCTTAAGAGTATTAAAGGAGTTAATTTATGTAAAGCTATTAGAAAGTTCCTTGTATATGCAAGTACACAATAAATGTGAGTTGCTCCAATAACAGTAATAATACCAAACAGTAGAGGGTAGTTACTTTGTAAACTGACATACTTGAAATTTTTAAAATAGTTGTTTGGGTGAAAACAGGTGGGAAAACAGCATTTTTGACTTGTCTTTTCCCCTACATAGAGTATGTTTTTGTACAGTTATGATAAGGAATTACAGTTGAAGATTTTGCTTTTTCTATGCAGAATGATCCCAACCTAAAGCTTATATACACAGAGTGTCTGAGGGTTTGTGGCAACTGGTTAGCAGAAACTTGCTTAGAAAATCCTGCAGTCATTATGCAGACCTATCTAGAAAAGGTAAGACTTTTGTACAGCCCTTAATATAATTGTTTGTCATGAGTACACTTGATCTTTTCATCAGGATCAAATAAAAATGATTTTATCTTTCCATATATTGTTTTGGCTTTGTATAAACTTCAGGGCAAAATGTGGCAGAATATTACAACAAAAGTTGCATATTTTGAAAATAAACTCAAGTATGTCTTGTCTTCTGTGTTCCTGCTAGCAAATACTCTTTCAATAAGTTGTTTTTGACAGTATCTCCTTTTATTTATTTACAAAGCTACCTGATGAAAGATGTGTCAACTTTCATTTATTTGTAGTCCTACCACCCTCTAAGTAGGACCATGACTTTCAAGATTTAGAGAAACCTTTGTTTTTGCACACTTCCTTAACTCTTTGGTTATTTCTACAGTGCCAGAGTTGTTTTGAAAAATAAAGAAAATACTGTACTTCACATAATTTAGTTTAGATATATATTAAACTTTAGTGTAACTGACTTTAATCTGAGTGACCCTTTAAATGCATTCAGTATCTGTAAATATTAATGGTTTATGTTTTCTTGAAGGCAGTGGAAGTTGCTGGAAATTATAATGGAGAAAGCAATGATGAGCTCAGAAATGGAAAAATGAAGGCATTTCTGTCACTAGCACGATTCTCAGATACTCAGTACCAGAGAATTGAAAACTACATGAAATCATCAGAATTTGAAAACAAGCAAGCTCTCCTAAAAAGGGCCAAAGAGGAAGTGGGTCTTCTTAGGGAACATAAAATTCAGACCAACAGGTAATTAGGAGGCTATTTTAAGGATCACCAGTTACTGAGTGAATGTGTTAAAATGTGTTGGTCTAAGAAAATGTGACTTGACCTTATTTTTTATCTGATGCTTTAGAGTACTAAAGCTTGACTTAGTACAGTTAGACTGTCTTGGATCTAAAATAGTTAATCCAAATTTAGAATAATATATAAGACTTTGACAGTTGTTTTTTTTTTTTTTTTTTTTCTGAAGCATTCATGCTCTGGTTCTGAGTTTATTGTTGATAGAGTAGATTTTGCTTTTTGTTGTGTATTTTTGGTTGATTAGTTTGTATAACAGTTTAAAGCAAGATAGGTGTTGAACTTACATACAGAAGAGTCAACGATTTTGATGTTATTAAAGTCTTCATTTAAGCCTGCCTCTGTAACTAGGTAGAAAGTTAACTACCTTGGTTGTGTAGGATAACTTTTGAATTATACAAGCTTATTGTAAGACAAAAGTAAATGTTAATCCTCAGAATTTTGATTTTTCTGCTGAGTGAACACCTGAGTTTTTGTAAATTATGCTGTATATTATATATGATTTTGGAGTTTCGTTTGTTTGTTTTGTTTTTTGAGACTAGGTCTCACTGTTTTTGCCCGTGGAACCGCAGGCTCTCGATGCTCGGGGGCCACAGACTCAAGCAGTTCCCAGCCTCAGCTTCCCAGGTAGCTGGGATTACAGGCATGCGCCACTATGCCCAGCTATTTTTTTGGAACTAGGTCTCGCTACGGGCCTCAAACAGCGATCCCTAGCCCCGGCTGCTTCATAGGCTGAAGCTTACAGGCATGAGCCACCGTGCCCGGCCTTGATTTTCGAGTTTTATGAAATTTAATGGTTTTGTGTTTTTCTTTATCCAATGCAAGATACACAGTCAAGGTACAGCGAGAGCTGGAACTGGATGAATGTGCCCTCCGAGCCTTGAAAGAGGATCGGAAACGTTTCTTATGTAAAGCTGTTGAAAACTACATCAGCTGCTTGTTAAGTGGAGAAGAGCATGATATGTGGATATTTCGTCTTTGTTCCCTCTGGCTTGAAAATTCTGGAGTTTCTGAAGTCAATGGCATGATGAAGGTAAGTCTTCTTTGTGGCCTGATAGTCTAGCTTAGACGTAAGCCACTCAGTGCCATGGTGTGTCTGCCACTTGCTTCCTTGTTCTCCCCACAAGTATGTGGTTAATTCTAGTGATTCAGGTTTAGTGGAGATCACCAAATTTCTGTGGGTTTTTTCCTACATGTTTGTAGTTACCACAGGAAATTACCCAGAATTTACTAGATTGAGGAATTTGGAAAGTAAATAAAGATGCTGTGGTTACAGGCTGGGATCTCCTTTGTTTTTTGCTTTCCTGAGTTGTATACAGTGAATTACTATGGTAAATGGAGAAACAATTTTTAGGAAAACAAAAAGGCAGTAGTATTTCATAAGATTTTAATTAAAAATCTTAGGTTTTACTGATGACATCTAAATTTAAAGTTTTGTACACACATGTATTTATATAAACTTCAGATTTATCAGTGTGAAGTTGAAAAGTAAATGACTGTCCTGGGTAAAAAGAAGACATACAATAGACACAACCAATCTCTGTTACTGGAATCCATTAAGTCCTTTACTTTAGCATAAAAGAAAAAATAGTTCTTCCCTTTTATTACCCTTTGATTCTTAGGAAAGAAAATCGTACAGTAGGTCTTCAGATTCACATTTGTCTTTCTTGAGTTCACTGAGCTATAAATGCCAAATATCCCCAGTTCTGACTACACTTTAACTTAGGATCAAATACTATGATTTAGAAATGAATCAATGTAGAATACCCATTAGAAATTAAGTGCAAATTTTGCACTTACCTTGCAAATGAGATAAGTGATACAGATCAAAAATATACTTAGTGAAGTTTTAATAGCAAGCCCTAGATGGTTGTTCTAGTAAATGAGTATTATCTTAGAACAATTTATTTGCTTAGATATGAAACTATTTGAAACTGCACTGTTTTTTAACTTGAATTTTTTTCTAATGGCAGAGAGATGGAATGAAGATTCCATCATATAAATTTTTGCCTTTGATGTACCAGTTGGCTGCTAGAATGGGGACTAAGATGATGGGAGGCCTAGGATTTCATGAAGTCCTCAATAATGTAAGTAATTAAAATAAAAACTAGAACCAATAGGGCAGACAATTAGCAAACAAGGAGAAAGTAGACTCCCTAACAAGAACTGGAAGAGCAGATCAGCAAACAAGGGGGGGAAAATGACTTGGTTTTGTAGTACTATATACTATAAAAAGTGGATACTACTATTCCACTCTAGGAAATGTAAATACAGAAACATTTTAGTCATATTGATGACATTATATAAGGGCAAAAACAAAGGTTTCCTTTGGTTTCCTCTGACTCCACATAAGTTATTCAATTTCTCTGTCTTCTTTTGTACCTGTGTCACACACAGTCGTAGCTCCACCCACTGTAGCATCTAATACAGCAACACATACCTGAACACTAAGCAGAATTTAAAAGATTATGCATTTTTTACTTGTTTGCTTAAAATTAATAATTCTTTATTTTCTGACAGCTCATTTCTAGAATTTCAATTGATCACCCCCATCATACTTTGTTTATTATACTGGCCCTAGCCAATGCAAGCAAAGATGAATTTCTGACTAAACCAGAGGCAGCAAGAAGGAGTAGAATAACTAAAAATGCACCTAAGCAAAGCTCTCAGTTGGATGAGGTATTTGAATTCAATATGTCTACCTACCTTTATGACTTTTGATACTCATTCTTTCCCCCCAGATTCCTTTTTTAAGTCTCAGGGGTTCAAAGAATGTGTTTTGCTGACAGTATTCAGTTTATAAATCCTTTGTTATTAGGATGTCACCTAAAATTGGTACAGAATTTTTGCATATTTCTCAAAGCATGGGAAATATCAATACTATTACTTCTTTCCTCACAGCAATAGCAAAGAAAAAATGGATTTTGAAAGCTACCCAAGTCATTTACTATTATATATTTGATGTATTTCATTTATAGAATGACTTTTATTTTCTATCTGAGGTACTAAGTCTTTCCTTTCCTAGACTTAGTACCTCAGATAGAAAATAAAAGTCATTCTAGGTTTGTACATACTGTACATCCTGTTTCTCCACACTCTGGAAAGTTTAAATGTTGAGTATTTTCTTATATAATATTTTTGTCCTTTCTTGATAGGATCGAACTGAGGCTGCAAACAGAATAATACAAACTATCAGAAGTAGGAGACCTCATATGGTTAGAAATGTGGAGGCTCTTTGTGATGCTTATATTATCTTAGCAAACTTAGATGCCTCTCAATGGAAGACACAGAAAAGTATGTATTTGAAAGAATGATTTTTTTGCTTTCTTGTTCTCTTATGCTCTGTCGGGATGCATCAAACTTAATATGTAAATCTGTTTAAAATCACAGATAGTACTGTAATTACAGATATGAAGGTTCTGATGATTATAATTTCACATCATCCAGAACATTATCTAATAGTTTGAACATCCTCATTTTGTCACTTAATATCTTTCACTGAAATTGATAATAGGTGACTGTACTAAGTCAATAATTTGGTTTTTCTGGGTAATCTGGTACAGACATGTGATGCAGAGAATTGCATAGAGGAAACTCCACTAAAATAATGGAGTAAAAGAGATTTTAGGGTCAAAGGTTTTTGAAATACCTCTAATCATTTAAAAATGTAAATGTTTCCTCTATAAATGTTAGAATGCCTTGTATATAATCCATCACTCTTCCTGATGTGTCTATTCAAGCTGATGTCATATTTTGTTATGTACCTTCACCTAGAAGTATCTCAGTCCCTGTATTTTAATAATTGTTTTCCTTTTTCTGTTGAGAATCATATCTTCACTTAAAATTCTTATTTAAAAGTGGAACTTTTCATGGCATTAATTTCTGGGTAAACAAAGAATATTGTCATATCCTTTAGTCACATTTGATAGTCATATGACAGGAACACTGGATTTGTATGCTATAAAAGCTGTATGTAATTATTCCAAGATGAATGCAATATGGTTTAATGACAGTGCCAGGTAACCTGCAAATTTATGAATAAGCCAGTTAACTGTTGCTATGCTCTGGCCCTGAGCTCATGTCCTACATCCTAGATTTTCTGAGTCAGGGCAAGAGCCACAGATTAGACCCTGCATGGTCTCTGTCATCTGCTGAATTCCCTTGCTTTACTTTCAGTGTAGTTTCTTAGTTTGCAGTTGTCGATAAAACTTCTTTATTTTAAATACAGAAGGCATTAATATTCCAACAGACCAACCAATTACTAAACTTAGGAATTTAGAAGATGTTGTTGTCCCTACTATGGATATTAAGGTAAGTTACCATTAACTATTTCAGTTTATTAAACTAAATTCTTCCTTTATTCAAATTCCAGTCCTTTGAAGTCTCCTTTTTTGGCAATTTCATTTGATTTAAACTATATAGATTTTTCTTTATTAGATTCCCCTTGCCCAGGTTTTTAAATCATTACAGGCCTCTCTTGCTTTCTTTCCCTTTGTTTTCAGTTTGACACCTCCCCTCTTTCTTAGGAAGGAAGTATAGAGGCTGTTACTTTCATTGACCAGAAAAAAGAAAGTCAGTATCCTTCTCCAAAGAGTGCTTTTTAACTTGGCAAGAAAGTTTTTGATTGTTTTGTAATTTTTTAAAATTCTATATTCATTAGAATATATTGACTGATGTATTACACTTGTTTGTTGTAATTCGATACTTTTAACTATGTTTTGATAATCGTTTATTTCTAGAAGTAATATTACTAACCCTGTGGTTAGTAGTAATATATATGTAATATATATGGAGTAATAACGATTACAGTAGAAAATGATTATTTTAACTATATTACAAATCTCTCCACCACAGTAGCAATTTAGTGCTTAATATCTATAGTATGATTTGAAATATAGCTGCATCATGTGGATTAACTAATATCTTTCCAACTATACCAGCAAGTTATTTAGCTGAATATGTCCTAAAAATGCTAGATTTAGCAGTTAAAAGCTGGAAAACTGTTGAGAATCATATCTTCACTTAAAATTCTTATTTAAAAGTGGAACTTTTCATAGCATTAATTTCTGGGTAAACAAAAAATATTGTCACATCCTTTAGTCACATTTGATAGTCATATGACAGGAACACTGGATCTGTATGCTATAAAAACTGTATGTAATTATTCCAAGATGAATGCAATATGGTTTAATGACAGTGCCAGGTAACCTTTTCTAAAATTTACCTGTTTCTGTGAGGATTTCTTGGATGCTTTAATATATAGAAAGTATATAGAAAGTAAATGGACATCTGAATCCTGGTTTTTCAAATGTTTTCAGTAATAACTTCGTATGCCCTGGTTTATTAAGAGGTATTTGGGGAGTTAAATTGTGTTCTTTTGTCACATATTAAAGCTGTTCTAATGTCAAACCTGCTATTCAAACAGAAATAATAATGCTTCATTGAACAAACAGCATTCTGTTCTTCATCCCTGTGCATAATATTAACTTGTCAATTTATGTTTCATTTTTCTTTAAATGCAAACAGTGTTTCTATTGACTAGCATATTTGTACTTTTATTAGGTGGACCCCACAGGAGAATATGGAAATCTGGTGACTATACAGTCATTTAAAGGAGAATTTCGCTTAGCAGGAGGTTTAAATTTACCAAAAATAATAGACTGTTTGGGCTCTGATGGCAAGGAGAGGCGGCAGCTTGTCAAGGTGAGCCTTTCTCTGTGTGGTCCTTAGAAGGCTTCTGGGGAGGCTTTTCTTCCTCCTTGACTTGGGTCTTTATTTTTTTCCTCAATTGTTAAAAGTGAGGAAAACTTACAGGATAGAGACATACTATTTTCTAGATGCCAAGTACTTTCCCCATTTTTTGTGTCTCTGAAAGACCATTATTATTTTAACAGTTAACTGGTGTTAAAGAACACTTTTAACTTGTATACACATTATGGTGTTGACAATCAGCTTGCTTGTTATAGAAAAAAACTGGGGTGGTTTTGCTTATTTTCTTGAATAGTTCAAGTTGAAGGTTTTTGCTTTAGGAACTAAATTAGCACTTAAGCAGGTGCTGTACACACTTCAGAAAGGCCTCAGTATCCTTCCTGCTTTCTAGGCCTTACTGGGGAGGGACTGAGAGAACCACCACTCTGCCCTGTACTGTCCTGTGCCCTCTGGTCGTGGTCCAGCTAGTGTCATCACTAGAGCAAGTAGGGGACATTCTTTTTTCTAAACTGGTCTATGGATTCAGTGTTACAGCATATTCTAAGTGAAAGAATTAGGTCTTAAATATTTAAGGAACTGTTCAAAGGAGCACAGATGCTCAGATTGATTTCTCAGTGTCCCTTTGCTACTCTCAAATGAGTCTGTGCCTGATTTTCTAATAAGAAAATGAACTGTGTTTGACTTTCTTGGTTATTCTGAAGGGCCGTGATGACCTGAGACAAGATGCTGTCATGCAGCAGGTTTTCCAGATGTGTAATACCTTACTGCAGAGAAACACCGAAACCAGGAAGAGGAAACTCACTATCTGCACATACAAGGTAACTCGGTTATACTTTCACTGCTTCACCAAGGACATATAAAAGACACCATTATTTAGACTGGGGTCAGCAAATGTTGGCAGTGAGGAGTCAGATAATAAATACTTTTGACTTCATGGACCACATACACATAAGTCTGTTGCATATCTTTATTTTTTCTAAACAACCCTTTTAAGCCGGGCATGGCAGCATGCGCCTGTTGTCCAAGCACTGGGAGGCAAGAGACTTGGGATTGCTTGAGTTCACAGGTTTGAGTCTACCCCGGGCAACATAGCGATACCTGGTCTCGAAAAAGTAACCGGTAACTGTGGCACGCACCTGTAATTCCAGCTACCTGGGAGGCTGAGGCTAGGGATCACTTGAGTCTGTGGTACCCTGGGCAACATAGCGAGACCTAGTCTCCAAAACAAACAAACAAACAAACAAACAAACAAACAAAAACCAAAACTCAAAAAAAAACATTCTCTGCTCATAGACTACAAAACCAGGCTGAAGCCAGATTTCCCACAGATTGCCATCAGGTCCACAGATTGCCAACCCCTTGATTTCTAGGATCCTTTAACGTTAATCATAGCGAAGTGTTTCTTATAGTCAACTTAAAGTAGTTTCCCCCTGTCTTTGCTCATTTTACCTAATTTTTTATATGAAAGTGCTTGTAAGAAAAAGCATGGTATTAAGAGAAAATACTAATTCAGTGAAGCTTTATAGCTTATAAAATAGGCTTTTTACATTTAAAATTTTAGTTTTTGACTAGCTAATCCATTTGCGTGGTTCAAAAATCCAAACAATTATAAAGGGTAGAGAAAGAAAAGCCTTTCTCATTCTTTTCCCTGCCAACCTCATCCCTCTTGTGTTCCTCCTGTAATTCCCATTTTCAGTTGATCCTGTTTTATTAATACCTTCCATTTTCTTAGAGAAAAGATAGCACATTATATATACATGTTCTAAGTCAATGTTATGGAAATCTTTTTTTGTTTTTAACTGCTCTATTGTGTGTATGTACAATTATACAAGTCAAGTACTTGCCACATAAAAATGGGCATTCAGATAGTTTGTCATCTCTCATTTTTGCAGACAGTACTGTGCTGCAGTGAGTAATTTGAACACAAAATATTTCAATTTTAACTCTGTGGTCCATCTGTGGGATAGATTTCCAAAAGTTGTGCTGATGATCAGAGGCTAAGAGCACCTGTAATTTGGTACAGATTTTGTCATGTCCCTCTTAATGAAGACAATTCTCAGGTCTCTTTACTGTATTCAATCATCACTAGCCATTACTTCAAATGCTTACATAGCATGTTTACATTTTAAGAAATAACAGTAAACCTTCATTTTGAAAAACCTGAAGTGTGTTTTTTTCTGTACTATTTATATTCATATATTCTGTTTCTCCATTTGCCCTTTACTCTTATGGCACTGATGTAACAGGGCTTATATGTTTATTCACTTTTCCCATTTCAAGTGAAGAAAATGTATAGATAACTCACTGTGCAGTAGAGAAGCAAGCTTCTAGACACTAGAGAACAACTTGCAGGGTTGTTCTGTAGCTCACTCTTGTATCTGCACTAGGGCAGTACCAACAAGTGTTTCTTTTCTCTGACAAGGTAGTTCTTCTTGGCCTAGAGGTGTCCTGACCATCAGCTGAGACTAGTTTAAAAATAGTTTTAAGTATTTTGAACAGTTTTATAAGTTAGGAAAACTTTCACAACAGTAAGAAGTAGCTCATATAAACTGTTTATATGAACATATAAGCTGCTTAGGAGTAATGTTAACAAGAAATATGTAAGAGTATATGAAAAAAATTACAAAAATATGACAAAAAATTTTGAGCAAAAAAACTAGGAAAAAAGTAGAGAGATGAAAAATGTCAGCTCATTTCAAATTATAAGTAGTGGAATCTAATGGAATTTTTTTCTAACTTGGAAAAATGATTTAGAAGTTACTCTTGAAAAACACATTGATGGCAGTGACTAAAATGTCTTTGAGAAAAGTAATAGCCAGGAGTATACATTAAACATGAAGTAAAGCTTTGGTAATGAAGGTGGTGTGGTTCATGGCATGAGAATAGATAAAATACAATCAGTAGCCTTAAAGCAGATACCTGTCTGTAAATTATAAAAATTTAATATGTAACTATGACTGACCTTTTAAAAGTTCCTGAATAAACCTAAAAATGGTGTTGTCTGTGGTGTAAAATGATGGACAACTCCTGCATTTTTATATATCTCAAGTTTTCCAAAAAAAATTTTATCATAAAAATAGTTGTTAAATTGAAAAAAAAAAAAGCCAAAGTTGAATAGGAAAAACAGTTACCCTCAAATTCTGTTTAATCAGGCTATTGTAATTAAAAACAGAAGTTAGTTTTGAGCTTTTTTTTAATGTTTCTTGAATTGAGGATGTATATATATATATATATATATTTTTTTTTTTTTTTCCTTTTAATTTCTTACATAAGTAAATGGTTGCTGGGATGTCTTCCCTTCCCTTCCCTACCACCCCCACCCCCGACACACACACCTCTTGTGTTCACTCAGTCTTCTCTCTTGTTCTTTGCTGATTTATGTTGAGTCCTTTGGTCTCTTCCTTTTCTGTGGCTGTGTCCATTTGCCGGATGAGGGACTATGTTCCTTGCAAATAGCATATCGTGCTTGATGGTTTGTAGTCTTAGCTTTGCATTAGGCAGTCAGTCCATGCTCATTTGGGGTTTATTAATGTCTTCTTGCTGCTGGATGCCCTCTCCAGGCCGATCTCCTTGCCAGTCCACTGTCTCTGCACCCCATATCTCTGTTCTCTGGCTTAGGGGTCCTTTACCTCAGCCATTGTCAGTAAAGAGGTTTCTCGATGTGGGCAGGCATCCACTGATGGACTTTGCAGGTCATCTTCTCTCATCAGTTTGCAGATTTGCTGTGAAACTGATGTCCTGACTCTGCAGTCCACCTCTCCCAATGCTTGGAGAAGGCGCCATGTTTCCTTGGGCAGCAAGTCCCATAATGGAGTTTTGATTCATCCACTCCTGGTGAGCCTGTATAGTTCTGTGATAGGTCTTTACCACGGTTGTTTCTCCAATCCAGTGTATACTGTCTTTCTAAATGATTCTTGTCCTGTGTCCCCCACACATGTATGGGCAGGTTCTTTATCTGGTCCCTCACCCATTCTGTGTTGCTGTGTGCAATGTTTGTGCTCTTCTTATTCCTCCTGAGGACTAAGTGAAGTGAGAATGAAACAGCAAAGGTGTCCATCTCCCCCCATCTGCCACCCCCTGCTATTCCTGGACTCTGGGTGGATCCACTTTGGCCCAAGTGCCGGTCAGGTCCAGGGCTTCTGGACCAGCCTCCAAGGCCCTCTTACCCACCAGCTCAACAGCAGAGGGTGCCCGGTGGTTGCTGAATGGATGTGGCTGCCAGCCAAGGCATGCTAGCAGATGTGGGCCCCTGCCGACCAGGGCAGGTGCAGTTCCCACCAGTTTTGAGCTTAACTGTCTTCAGAAACAAAATATAAAGTTCTTTTATTGGTTGGGGGAAGGCATATTATTCATTAGGAATAGCACACTTTCAAGTTTGTGAAAAATTTATTACATGGAACTTTTGGGGGTATTAATATCACTGACACTTTCTATTAGAAATTCAATGAATGTTAAAAGCAAAGGTTAAAATCTGTGAAATATTCTATATGAAATACTCTGTAGAAGACTTCTTTAGTTCTTTTTTTAGTCTTAGTACTTTTAGATCATTGCTACTCAAACTTTGCAGACACATAGTCACCTGGAGGCTTATTAAAACAGAGATGCTGAGCCCTATTCTTAAATTTTCTAATTCAAGGGCAGAGAATATAGCTGAAAATGCTAATAAGACACCAAGTCATACTGTGCAGGCTGTGGTTCAAAGACCAACTTACAGTGTGCAGTGTGAGACCCACTGATCAGGTTCCTTTGTTTTTTGTTCCTTAGCTTACTTATTAAGACAAAGTTGATGGGCTATTAACTGTCTTCTCTAGCAGATAACTTAGCGATTATTGAGAAGTTCTTAGAAGGGGTACAGTGTGAATAAAGGGAGCTTTTTATGCTCCAAATGCCAATCTTTTAGAAGGCAAAAGTGATGGCTGTCAAGTTGAGGCACAATGGGTTATGGAAATATGGGTTATGGGAAACCTATCTTATTTTCTCAGAAAGCAGCTAAGGTTTCTAAACCAATTCAACAATTGAGCCTCCAAAGTTTGCTGCTATAAATAAAACACAGAAAAGAGGAGGCCTTGATTTAGACTATTTTGAATGCAGAAATTACTAAACTCCCACACCTACCGTATGACTTTGTGATATCTATTTTTTGTGCAGAACTATTTTACCAATTAAGCAATTGAGTTATTTTAATGTTGTACATCTGATATTAAAGGATGACTTCTGAACATGAGAATTTAAGTTCGATTTTTTTTGCTAAGAATTACAGCACTAATTTTTTTTAAATTGATTGCACACATATGTATATTTTACATCATTATCTACCCTGAGGTTTTCCCATCACCTAATCAGCTGTGAACCATCTTAATTCTTTTTTTTTAAATTGTAAAAAGTAAGTCATTAGTTTTATTGACTGTAATAATGGTATTATGGTTATATTTTTACTTGTGAAGCGATCCATACTGAAATATTTACAGGTAAAATGATAACATGGGATTTTCTTTTACATATATATTTAATATGAGGTTTTTGTTTTACATGGGCATGTTAGCTTTGTGGGAAGTTATTTCCAATACATTTATTATTATTTTTTCTTAATAATTTTTTTATTTATATATATTTCACATCATTTCAGTCCCTGGGGGTCACCCACTGCCTCCCCTTCCCACCCGCTCCAGCTGGTCCCCATTCTCCCCTTGTGCAGTTTCATTTGGTTGACCATATATTAGTGAAACCATTTGATTTCTGTCCCTTTCTATCTGACTCGTTTCTGCTAGAATGATTTCTTCTAGGTACATCCAGGTTTCCATAAATTCATCAAATTTGTCATTTTTAATTGATGAGTAATACTCCATTGTGTATATGTAC
>PVHY01030648.1:0-13270 GCA_004024945.1 Uropsilus gracilis
CTTATCACACTTCAGCTCTGTCCTGCCCATCCAGAGCCTTCTGCATTTGGGCGAGAACATGTATGTGTGGAAAGAGCTTATTAGGACCTGGGCCTGTTAGTCGCAGAGTTCAGGCTGCGACACAGGACCTGCACAGGAAGTGCAGGTGTGGTGGCCCTGCCACTGTGGTTTAAGCCCAGGCAGGCTACAACCTGCCACAGACCTGAAGGCTGCCCCAGGCCAGGGTATATGGAAACTACCCCACTGAAGGGTCTGGAGCCTCTCCCCTGTTGTCCAGACAGAACCTGGAGCCTGAACTCTGCCTGGGGACAGCATCTGAACAGGAGCTGCCTCCTGGCCTTGGCACACACTTAGATTCAGAGCTACGTCTCAGAGCTGCTCCCTGGACTCCTATCCCCACCTGTCACCATTCCCCTCACCCCCTTCCTGCAGCCTCCAGGACTGGATCCTGCAGATTTCTGCTTCTGTAGTTCCAGGGATGGGAACTCTGGGTGCGATGTGGCCTCCTCTTCCTTCAAAAGTTCTTCCTTCAAAGACAGCAGCTGGCAGAGGCGCTTGGAAGCCCAGCAGCAGTCTGGCAGCGCCCTATGTGGCTACACTGACTGAGTGACCTTGGTGATGACATTTATTTATCCTGAGTGTCAGCTTCCTGCTCTGTACAACCAATGAGGACATCAGCTACAGCATCTGTAACATGTATGGTGATGGCACAGCTGCAGAAGTGACTTCCCTTCCCTCTGTCCCTCCCTGAAGTGCAGCTCAAATCTGCCTTCTCCATTGCCACCCTGCACCTAGAGTTCTGATACCACACGGGATAAGGCTAACAAGAAGGTAAGAAATATTGGGGCCAAAAGATCAGGGGATAGGAGATGCCAGGAGCTGGATTTTCACTCCTGACCTCCTACCCACTAGCTACATGCCTGTGGGACAATCACTCAGGACCTCAAGCCTCAGCTTCCTCTTCTGTTCGCAGGAATGACATCACCTCTACCTCACAGGCGGGCTGCCAGGCCTACGATTACAGATGTAAGCTGTAAGTCGCCAAATCCTCGATCCTTCCTATAATTATCATTTCGCATCTGACAGCCCTTTAATTATGTGAAGACAATGATCAAGTCTTCCCCCACCCCCTGCTTACACCAAATTTCTCTGGCTGCTGAGGACAGTCAGCTGAATTGCCCACCCCCAGCTCAGGGTGGGTGCCACAATCACAGGCATAGCAATCACTGGCTGGTGACCTGGTTGGTTGGGCGGTGTTCCTGGGGGCCAGCAAAGATGGAGGAAGAAGACCCTGGCGGGGCAGCCACCAATCCCAACTCATGGCTACCAGCCATGATGACTACAGAAGACAGACCCCGACATAAGCTCCTCACAGTGTTGGGGGAAGGTACTCATAAAGGACCTCTGTTTGCTGCAACTCATAACATCTCCACCACTCTGCAAAACAGGGGGTATACTAGGAATAAACCAGGGCTCCGAGAGGAAAGGAACTTGCCCAAGGTCACAAAGGGCAGACATAATGGTGGAGCCAGAATTCACACCCAGTCTGGGTGCCTCCAGCATCCACAAGTGTCCCAGAGCAATAAGGAGTAGGACATGTAATTAGCCCTGTCTGACTAAGGAGGAAATGGGCTCCGTGGAGCAGGGTAGGAGTCCTGGAATTTTAAAGTTCAAAACCTTTCAGAGATCGTGCAAATCACCTCATTCATTAGAGGTCCAATTAAGAAATGGAGAAACTGAGACCCAAAGCCAGGGAAGGCCTGGAAGCATGGACAGAGGATGAACACATGGTAAACCAGTGCATAAAGGACAGAGAAGAAGGCAACAGATGGTGTTGGGACAGCTGGACATCGACTTAGACCACTGCCTCATACCCACACCAAACTAAATCCAGTGTCTCCTCTCCACATCCATACCACCACTTGCTTCCAATGATTCCATACACTTGGGCCGAGCCTGGGACACTAAATACAATGAATCAAGCTGGGACTCCACCCTGAGCAGTGCACAGATGACTGAGCAGCCCCAGGCAACTCCAGTCCCAGGAATGTGTCTGTGAAGGAGCCAAGTAGATGCACACTGCTTAGATGCACACGGCAGTTACCAGGAGAGGTCTGGAGAGCTTCCTGGAGGAGGAGATGCCTGCAGCAAAGTTTGCTGAAAAAACAAGGTTAGGGAGTCTTATTGAGTCAGAGGGAAGTAGGGAAGGGTATATAGCACAGAGCAAGGCAGACTTCACTGGGGAGAACTGGCTTCTTATGGGCTTACAAAAGCCTTCTCTGGGTCAGAGTATTATTAACCCTCATCTATAGAGTACTCCTTTTTCCCCTGATTTCTTCATTGATTTTAATTTTATTTATTATGTTCTTCTATAAAAAATAAAAATTTTATCATGCTCTATAAAAATTAAAAAATTTATCACATTCTATAAAAATTAAAAATTCTGCAGTCAAATCTATTCCTCCTTCCCTTTCCTTTGGTTGAAGGAAGGTGGCCTGAAATTGTAAACTTAACTTATTTTATACTGGTAATTTCTTGGCTTCACTATTTACAGTAAAATCAATAATCAGCCATCTACACACAGCTCCATGTGGGTACATATGTGTTTGGAGAGAGGTCTGAAAGCCTTTTCTCTAAAGCATTAAGATTAGATTTTCTTTTACTTTACATCCTTCCAAGCTGTTTGAATTTCCTCAATAAATATATGCTTCCTAAATAGAAAAAAGGAGTTTAAAATTAGAAAATAACTGGCACGGATGATAGTGCCTGTCTCGCCCCCATTCCCTTGTAGGGTATTCAATATAGCTGCCATTTCTGTTCAAAAAATAAAATAAAATTAGGAAAAAAAACACATTTTAATCCATCTGGAACTTAATTTGGTTTGAGGTAAGGGCAGGGATCTAATTTTATTTTTACCAAACGGACACTTGAGCTGTCCCTACACCTTGTGTGATATTCACAATCATTTTTAAGTACATTTACCATTCAGTGAATCCTGGGATGTGTGGGGATGGTTTCTAGGTTTTCCAGTCTGTTCTAAGGCATCCCTGGCCTACGCTCTGGCTGTCTGGCTCAGCTCCTTCCATGGGGCTGAGTGCTGGCCCATGTGTCCCCTGTGTTCTCACCTGAGGTCCCACAGTCCTGTGCCCTTGGCACCAGGCAGCCCTGCTGGACTAGAAAGAGATAAGGGTGGGCCACCCTGCTGAGCCTGCCTACCTGCAGGCCAGATACCCCCTCATCAGCCTACTCCACCATCACCAAGTCCCAAATGGGGGAGGAATACACAAGAGAAGCCCGGAAAATGTCAGCAGGGAGTTCTGCCCCGGAAGGGAGAAACAGGCAGGCCTGGCAGGATTCTCTGGCCCTGACCCAGGAGATATAGGGGAGGAGGGTGACCTGGGAGGTTTGAGATGTACTGCAGCATTAGGGCCAAGAGACAAAGGGATTAGACTCCCCACCCCCAGGCAGTTTCTGACAGCTTAAGAGGTTGGATTTATTTTTCTGGGCTACAGAGAGCTGAGCAATTAGGGCTCTGTCTGCCCTGGCTTCTGCTGGGGTGCACAGAGAGTGGCTCATTAGGCACAAGAGACAGGCAATGAGTACCCTTCTCTCCCCTCCCATCAGTGGGTTTTTACAGTCCACAGGGAGATGTGAGAAGAAGCTTTGGGGGCCTTTATGATTATCCTGGGCCCCTGAAAGGGCCCTGCCAAGACTACAGGGCAGCTGGGTGGCCATGACCCACTGCTGATGCCCCTCTGTCTTCTGGTCCACCCTTACCTCCTAAGTGTACACTCAGGGCAGTCATGGACACCATGAATAAGAGTTGAACTGCTCCCCTGGAACACGGCATGGCCAAGACAGGCACCCTCAGTGCTGTTCAGACAGGCACTAGGTGGGGTGCAGGGGTTCTTGAAGGCCAGAGACAGCACGCTTTATTGCATCCATAAATCCTCAGCTCCCGAGAGGCAAAAAGCTGGGCTCTGCCAGCCTCCCCACACTCTCACAGATGCAATAATATCATCTCCCAAGTTCTTATCCTCATGGCAACCCTGCAAGCCTGAAAGGATAAAATGAAGTCTTATCTCCATTTTGGAAGAGCACAAACTGATGCTCTGGGCCTCCCTTCTCCAAAGTACCAGAGAAGGGAACAAGTAGCTCTCTGAAAAGTGTATGGGGAGGATGTTTTTTCCCCAAGGTTGAAACAGTGGTCTCACTGGTATAGAACACCAAGTACATGGTATCTGTTTTCTAGCCAGATCCTTGCTTGAACTTGTTCTTTCATCTGACCTGAAAGCAAGCTGAGGCCCAGAGAGGATCTGAGCTTGCCTAAAGTCACACAGTAAGTCACTGGTGGGAAGGGGGGGGTGGTGAGTCCAGGCCACAGCTCCTGCAGCCAGGATGCCCACGTGCATCTAGCTGAAGTCAGTTACAGCCTACATCCCTACATCCCACAGGCTGTTTCATCTGGGCGCCTGAATGGGAGTTACTCTTCCCTGCCCCACATCCCTGTCACAAACCCATGTGCTGGCTGGGCATGGTGAGGCACGCCTGTAAGCGGCAGCCTAGGAAGCCACAGCCAGGGCCAGGGATTGCAATTCAAGTCCTGCTGGGGGCACTTGGAGAGACCTAGTCCCCCCATAATTAGCTGGGCATGGTGGCTTGCGCCTGTAATCCCAGCTACCTGGGAAGCTGAGGCTGGGGATTGCTTGAGTCTCTGGTACCCCCAGCAACGTAAGCCTGCGGTTCCACAGGCAAAAATAGCGAGACTTAGTCTCAAAAACAAAAACAACAAAAAAATCAACAAACCCATGTGCTATTGATAGGAAAGAAGGTGGGGAACCAGCTGGGAAAGTCACCCCCTATCTTTCCCACTGGCAGTGCCCAATCCAGCACTGTGGGTGACCTGGAAGGTCTCATGACTGAGTCAGCACCCTCCCCTGCCAACCACAGCCAGAATACAGCATGCACCCACACTCTCCAGACCACCCCATACCCAAGAGCTTACTGGGGTTCCTGCCTCTCTGTACATGGTCAGGCCCATTGCTTAACCAGCTCCCTCATTTCACCAGCTCACTCACCCTTCCAGTGCTTGTCTGAACCCTGAGACCCAGGCCCAGTCCTCAGAACACTCAGAGTCTAGTAGGCCAAAGAAAGTCACAGTCACAGGCCCAGGTGCTGGACCCCAGAGGAGGGTGGGGTCTTTTTAATTTGAGGTGGGGAACTTCTTAGAAGACTAGATACTTGCAATGACCCTTGAGCAGCAGAGAAGGAAAGACCATCCCAAGCAGAATGGTGGCCTGAGCAAAGGCACAGATTCAAGGAAGGCTGAGGTTGGCAGGGATGGCCATGGTGGCGGGATGAGGAGGGAAACTCAGCATTTTCCCACAGCAGGTGTCTCCCTTGCCGTGGCCAGAGGGGACTCTCATCACAGGAGGCAGGCAGATGAGCATAGGGAAATGTATTATGTCTGGGTTCCACCTACCGATTGTGCTATTCCTGGACTCCATCAACCCACTTCTCCCTTGGCCCCCAGTCCTATCACTCCCTCCGGGCACGATGGCTTCCAGTCTCCAGGAATTGCCTCATCCAGCCAGGCTGTAAATCATGGGATGGTGAGAGTCATCACCCCCAGTCTTTTCCACATCAGTCTGTTGATTACACCTTCTAGGTGTCTCCAGAATCCCTCTCATCCCCCAGCTGATACTTGTCTTTCTCACTAGTTCCCTATGCTCACCAACCTCACTTCAGGCCCCTCAGGGCATCCTCTGGGGCTTAGCCTGGTCCCTGCAGCAAGTCTGATTGGGCTCCCTTGCCTCGGATGAAGCTCCCCAATTCTGCATCAGGGCTGGGGTTCAGCGGGAACAACGACCCCTACTGACACCACAGTCACATTAGGGCCTAATCACTGTCTCACTCACTCCTGACCTTAAATACTTCCCCCACTCTAGCTAACTTTCCAGACACCAGCTCAGGCAAGTTCTTGTGCCTGGGGTTTCCCTGGGCCTCTGCCCATCACCCTGGGTGGTCTGGATGTGTGGTCCTATCTTCTCCCCCACAAGCCTTGATACCCCCTCAACTCCCCCACCCCCACCCCGGTCTGATATACCTGTGATCCTCAGACTCATAGTAGGTATCAGGACAGGTTTATCGACGGAACAAGTATCCAGTGCATCTCAGGCAAGACTGGTGAGGAATAGAGTGAAGGCACAGGGACTGGGGGTGCCAACAGGGGCCTATGTGGCTGCACATTTAACTCTAAAGAATCTTGAATAATTCCATTTTCCTGAATCCCCATCCTCAAGATGGAGGGGGTCACAAAAGCCTGAAGCAGCCTTCAAAAGTGCACTATTTTGGAGGGTGGTGCCAAGAGCAAAAAAGGAAGCCCCCAACCCCCACAAAGCTGAAATCAGAGCAAAAACCTTGAAGGCCAAGAAAGCAGTGCTAAGGAGAGCCACTTAACACATAAGAAATAAGTTTTGCACATCACCCACCTTCCAAATGCACCTGACACTGTGACTCCAAATGCACCTGACACTGTGACTTAATGCCCTCAGAGGAGCAGCCCCAGGAGAATGAAGCTTGGCCACTCTGCCATTAACACATTCCCCCAACCACCAGCCACGAGGAAGACAGAAGACAACAACACACTTGTGTTTATTGTGGATGTCAAGGCCAACAAGCACCAGTCCAAACAGGCTGTGAAGAATGAGAAGAAACTCTACATTACTGATATGGCCAAGGTCAGCACCCAGATCAGACCCAATGGAGAGAAGAAGGCATATGTTCCACTGATTCCTGACTAAGATGCTTTGAATGTTGCCAACAAGATTGCAATTCTCTAAACTCATTCCAGCTGGCTAATTCTAAATATAAACCTTTCACTACAGAGAAAAGGACTATTTTCGGTGGATTATTAGGGCTGTGGTGGTGGAAGTGGTAAAGCATAAATATGTAGAGGTGTGAGCCTATACCCCCTAAAACACACACAGTGCTGTAAACTAACATGAACTCAAGAAACATAATTTAAAATATATAAAGTTACAAGACATGTTAAAAATAAATCATATTACAAAAAGTACGAGAGTTGACAGTTGTTTCCTTCAGTTTATCAGGTGTCTGACCTATATCCCTCTTGTTACAGAGAAGCCAGTTTTGACTGCACTACCTCCTATAGACACAATCTTCAGAGGACCCTGTGGAGACTGTCTGAGAACTGACTTCTGTCCCACCAAGTCTTTAATTGGCAGTATTAGAGTAATGAGTCACAGATAACAACCAATTAATTATCCCCAGTTATAAAAAGCTTTGCTTCCCCTTCCTAGCTGTCAGTGAGCCAGGCTCCTCCACTCCCTCAGCTGGGGGGCAGAAGAATAGGTCATTTCACCTCCTGGTCCTCAGTTTCCTGTTTCCTTATTTGTTGTGTGTATGTCTTGGGGGGAGGTGACCTTGTGAGCCAAAGCTTAGAGGAGATGGAAAGGTATCAGGCAGGGCAGGCAGGAAGGAGGTCAGCTGGGGGAGCGCAGTACTTCTTCCCTATACACCCCCCAGCACCCCTCAGGATGTATTCCCATTCTGCAGGGCCAGATCTTGACCAGGAAGAAAAGACACCCCCTAGTCTGGCATTCAGGACACTGATCTTGTTCTACTGGCTCCTGGTTGCAGGGCTCTTTCTTTTCTATCAAGCAATGCTCCAGGTCTCCACTTCAGTCCTCACTTTCCCTCCTTTAAGTACTTGTTAAAATACACAGACTCCTTCCCGTACCCATCTTCCCAGTTCTTGCTGTAAACAGATCAGGAACAGTATTTTTAAGTGCCCCCCAGGGATGTAACAATTAAGGTGAAAGTCACATTCTTCCTGCATACAATAGGTACTCAATAAATGCTAATTTAACTATTACACTTCATTTCCTAGTCAGGGGATGAGGGAAAATGTTCAGTTTATCACCACCATTTCACAGATGAGGCCCCAAGAGATCTAGCTTCTAGGGGGGCTAGACCTCAAAGCTTCTCTGAGTTGGGAAGTATAGGGGGCTCCCTATACTGCTGCGGGCCAGCCGGGCAAGGGCGCAGGCCAGATGACCAGAGTTCAGCTGGGGCAGGAAAGACACAGGAGCCGGCGAATGGCGAACAGATGCACACACTTAAGGGGTGATGAATCTGCTGCTGCTTTATTTGAGATTTTTGTCCATATATATAGTGTTTTAGGCAATGGGTCCCTCATTTTTGAGTCAGCTCCCACACTATACTTCCAAGAGAACCTGAGGGGAGGCAGTGCCTGGGTACAGGGAGGAGGGGGGCATCCCCAAGGGAGGAGGGGAAGGTGGGGATGAGAAAGACCAAAGCAGGACCCCTTACCCTGGCTGAGGTCCCCCTCTCCTACCCAACCTCTGCTCCCAGCTCACTCCAGGGCCTCTGTTGTTTCCATGGAATCTCTGGATATCTCATGGGCAGTCCTTCTCACTGTAACACCAGAGAGTCCACCCCTCGCACCCCTCCCCACTCCTCCCACCACCCCTTAAAGCACCCTGCTGCCTCAGGCAGGACTAGGAGAGAAAAGATAGCGCCAGAAAGGGCACGTTAACTGACACTGGGACCCAGGAAGTAGGAGGAGCAGGAGCAGAGCTGGGTGAGTGATTCAAGAGGGTGGAGGAAGATACCTGCCCCCAGCTGGGAGGCCTGAGTTGCCTGAGGTGAACTCAGTCATTTCTATAGAAGCCTTATCACCCAGAGCTGCTGCAAAAGCCTCTCCCCTCTCCCAACCAAGCAAGCTGTCTGCCGTCTCCTGGCACCTGCCTACCCTAGGACCCCAGACTTTGGCATTTGCAGAGCTGGCACTACTCTAACCCCAGTCAGTTTGAAACCTGTCTTGGCCCACCACTTCCTCCACCAGAGCCCTGTGCTGACCACAGTCAAGACCCATCACTTCCTGATGCTATGATCTATGGCTGGTTGGCCCTGGCCACCAAGGAATGTAAGATTCTGGGACAGAATCCTCCTGTCTCCAGCAGGTCTGAAGGCAAAGGGGCTTTGTGCTTAGGAGTTCAGTCTGCCTCCTCCCTCAGCCTCAGTGGTCTCCCTGACCTACCGGCCCTATCCACACCTCCCTTTCCACCCTACCCAAGAGCTTTCTTACTATACAGCAGGGCCAGTTTCAAGCTCTGCCTCTTACTGGCTATGAGACCTTGAAGCTGTCACTGCCTGCCCTGGCTTCCCTTCCCCATGCCAAATGGTGGTGATAACACTGAGCTCTTGGGTTTGCTGGGAAATGCATTGGGCTGTGCATCAGTGCCCAGTACATGGTGCTCCTTGACAGTCGAGCTCCTCTTTCCCAGCCAGGTGGCCTGACTGCCTGTTCTCAGCCTCTGGGGGAGGAATGGGTTTGGGAGCAAAGCAGAGTGGCTGTGGAGTTCTAAGTGTTAGCCCAGCTCCTCTTCCACCTCAGAGATGGAGAAGCAGAGGCTCAGAGATGGTGACGTGTCCTGATGAGCAGCATCACTAGCTCTGTGCTAGTCACTTCATGCCATCTGCCCAGCGGACCCTGGAGAGGGGCATGTGCTATTTCACAGGCCCTATTTCAGGAAGCTCAAGTAGGTACAAGTAGAAGAGACACAATTTGAAGTTGAGATACACCTGACTCTGGGTTGCACACCCTGCCCACAGTGAGGGAATCCTATGTCCACATGAGAGGAAAAGACTGTAAACTCTGGAGAGGAGATCCCCGTAGGCCCTACATGGAGACAGGGCCACTCTCCTGGTACTGCCTCCCTGTACTGCCAGAGAGGCCTGCTCTGTGGGCCCCGGCAGCCCCCTGCCTCCCTTGCCTGGGCTGGCATGTTGCTGTCTTTGTGCCAGAAGTGAGATTGGTACCCACCAGGTGATTCCTGCTTCTTACCATTTGGGGGGTCAAAAACCAGAGCTCCTGACTCAGTCTAGTCTGTGCTAGTCCCTAACTAGCACAGGCAGTGAAGGCAAGAAAGGCAGACAGGCAATCTGGAGGACAAGCTTCCCAACTGCCTCACTCAGCTGGCCCAGAGTCACTGCACCTCTGACCCGAGCCAGTCTCACCTTCCACCACTATAGCTTGTCTGAGATCAGCTGAATTAGGAGGTTGACTTCTTCACTCAGCCAAGCAAGAGGCAAGGGGAAAGTTGTTTTCCAGGCAGCAAAGCTTTTAGATAAATACCATTTATATCTCTCTCCATTCCCTCCTGAAGGAATTGGGTTCCCTCGGAGAAGAAACTAGATACACAGGCAGATAGTGCCTCAGGGATCATGCCAGGGAGCAGGACACTGAAGGAGCTCTCTTTATCCAGTGTCATACCTGCTGCCAGCTCTGGCAGACCTGTGGTTCAGGTGACCAGGCCCCGGTGCCAGGCCATGGCCCTGCCAGGTCTCAGGTGCACCTTCTCACCCTCCCTGCCAGCTACCCACCTGCTGGCCTGCCTATCCTGCTCTGCCAGGAAGCAGAGAACCTCTGTTCACCTTGGGGCAACCCCTTCCTCCCGGAACACCCCTCCCTGCCAGACAGCTCAGCCCCATGCTGTCATAGAGTAGTTAACAACTTCTTCCATCCACGACAGGATGGCCCCACCCACCTCGTCAGATGGATTCAGGAATTACCAAGATCCTATTTCACAAAAGGAGAAACTGAAACCCAGAGGGGAGTTGACCCTTGCAGAGTCACAGCAGTGGCAGAGCTCATGCTCCTCCCAAGGCCCTGGGTTCCCCTGAATCCCTGAACCCCAGATGCTCACCGGTGTGGTATCATCGTGGGAACGCTGGTAGCGTTTCCAGCGGCAGCCGTAGATGCCCGTGAGACAGGAGAGGCACAGCTGTGGCTCATAGTACTGCAGGGGCTGATGTCTCACCATGCTCGTGCCCGCTGCCCTGGCGCCCAGCCCTTAGGCGCCCATGAGGCCCCTCGCTGGTCCTGCGGGAGGAAACAGAGGCAATCAGGCAGGCAAAGAACGGGAGTTGACCCCATCACAGCCAAAGGCCTAACAGACTAGCCAGAGTGGGCCAGCTTCTGCTGAGACTCCTGCTGGGTCCCTGTCTCTCTGGGAGGCAGTCACCCCTTTCAGGTCCCCCAGGACTGGCCCCTGCAACCTCCCCTCATCTCCTCTCCTCCCCTCCAGTTATACTTCCCTAGCACACTGCTACTTCATCTGCCTGGAATATTCTGCCCTTAGAGCCCTACATAGCTCCCCCCTTGTCTCCTCAAGTCTTCAAATGTCTTTTTCTCAACCAGACTTTGCCAGGTCATCTTCTGTTAAACTTCAGCCCCTTCCCCCCACACTCCTTCAGCTCTTCTCAGTATCATTTTTCTCTATCATGTTCTCAAATGTACTTTACCTTTTTGTCTCTTGTCTGCCTACCCCACTACAAGGTAAGTTTTAGGAAGTGAGAATTTTTGTCTGTTTTATTCTCTCTTATAGCCCTACTAACAAGAACAGCCCATAGTAGATTTTCATAGTAAATCATCATAAAAGCAGATCTATTAAGCACTCAAGATATAATGTGCACCAAGCAAGGTGTGAACACGTATACTCATTGTTCTGTTTGATCATCTCAACCACCCAAATGGTTGTGCACCTAAATCCATTTGGCAGTTGGACAAACTGAGGCTCAGAGAGAAAGGGGGCAGTGCTTGGCTGTGCCACACAGTTGGGTGTGGTCAGTCTGGGACTCTGTGCCTCAAAGTGTTTAATCCTTCAGTTTCTGGGAGGCTCCAGCCTGGTGGGTCCCTGCAGAGGCTAGCAGAACAATGGGAAGTCTCTTGCAGGTGGAATGGCTGCCACCAGGAGTGAATGCTCATCACCCTGGAGATATCGGCTGGGGCTCAGCCACTGGGAGCCAGTAATGACCAAATGTGCCCAGATGGCTACTGACTTTGGGCATCTCATAAAACTACCTGATTCTCAATGCCATTACAGATGAGGAGCCTGAGGCTAAAGAGCAGCGAATGACTTGCCCAAGGAATCAGCTAAACAACTGGAATAGAGCCGGGCACGGTGGCTCGTGCCTGCAAGCTTCAGCCTATGAAGCGGCCGGGACTAGGGATCGCGGTTCAAGTCCTGCCTTGCCTGGGGCCTGTAGTGAGACCTAGTTCCAAAAAAATAGCTGGGTGTGGTGGCACACACCTGTAAGCCCAGCTACCTGGGGAGCTGAGGCTGGGAATTGCTTAAGTCTGTGGTACCCCGGGCAACAAGAGCCTGCAGTTCCAAGGACAAAAATAGCGAGACCTAGTCTCAAAAACAAAAACAAAACAAAAACAAAACAAAACAAAAAAACTGGAACAACCACTAGTTGGTGGGAATCTTTTTTTTTTTTTTTTGAGACCAGGTCTAGCTATATTTTTGCCCGTGGAACCCCAGGCTCACGTTGCCCGGGGTACCACAGACTCAAGCAATCCTCAGGTAACTGGGCATCTACCTGGAAAAATAGCTGGGCATCTACCTGGGAAGCTGAGGCTGGGGATTGCTTGAGTCCATGGTACCCCGGGCAACGTGAGCCTGGGGTTCCATAGGCAAAAATGGTGAGACCTAGTCTCAAAAAAAAAAAAAAAATCAACATACTATAAAATGCACCCTTTTAAAGTGCATCATTCAGTATCTAGTGTGTTCAACTTTTCTGGCTAGCTACAGAATTGTACAACCAGCACCATCATCTAGTTTGAAAGCACTGTCATCATCCCAAGAAGCAGACCCCTTACCTTTTCAAGCAGTCACAATTTCCCCCCCACTACTTCCTGATCCCACCCACATCCCATCATCCTCCAACCCATTGTCAGCAAGGATCTGCCATTCTTGACCACATGTTTGAATGGAATAAAAAAATATGGCCTTTCTAGCTTCTGGTTTGTATGTGTGTGTTTTTCCCCCAAAGGGTAGGCTTATCATATTATAAAGGAAAGAAAAGAAAAGGATGTTTGCACAGATACAAGAGGGCAACAAGAGCTGCAAAGGGAAAAAGTTTGTGGAAAAAAATGCCTGACTAGACCCAGGTTGGCAGGAGAGCTGCACTTTTACAGGGATGGATTTAAGCTAAGGGCAGTGGTGCGCACCTATAATCCCAGTGCTGGGAGGTTGAGGCTAGGGATCACTTGAGTCTGCAGATTTGAGACTACTCTGGGCAACACAGCAAGACCTAATCTCAAAAAATAGCCGGGCATGGTGACATGTGCCTGTAATCCAAGCACTGGGAGGCTGAAGCTAGGATCACTTGAGTCTGCGTGTTCAGGACAACCCTGGGCAACACAGCAAGACCTAGT